>JALIGW010000018.1:5362814-5447814 GCA_023053685.1 Diadophis punctatus similis
CGGGGGAGGAAGAATCTCATGGAAAATCTCAACATCCAGTTTGGCTGGTCTTTGGCCTTCGCCTGGGTCTCCATCGGCGCTGAGCTCCTCACCGGGTTGGCCTTCATTCTCATGGCCAAGATGGTGGGCCAGAAACGACGGTGGGACAATTTCATTTGAGGGTGTCGGAGTTGGTCCTCTTCACTGCTCTTTCCCATCCCATCCCTGGCCTCTCTGTCTCTTTCTTGTGACTGCTTTGAGCTAAGTTGAGGTCACGCTCCAGGGGCTTTCGCTACAGCTTCTAGTAGCTGAGAATTTTCAGCTAAAACTAAGATCAGAATCCGAAAAGAATTTGTGCAGAGCTGTGGGTCCATGTGAAATAAGCAAATAAAAAAAATCTATACCTTCAAATACTGCATTCCATAGGAAACCGATGCTTCCTTGTGCATTGTGATATTTTACACAATATATTTTGTCTGATTTATCCTTCCCCCTTTTAAAATTATTCACTGTAACTTTGGTGCTGCCAGTTAGATTGGCAGATCAGGGTTAAATCAGCCCGTTTTGGAACTCTTGCCCATCCACCATTCTAACTTCTGAAGTTTCGGTAGTTTAATTTTTCTAAGGGCCACCGAGAAGTTTCCTTCTTTTCCTCCTTCCTTCAATTTTAAAGGAGAGAAAATGAAACAAAAATCTGAGATCCCGAGATTATCAGAAGTTTAAATTCTGGAAAAATTCTGTAGTTGTTTCTGTACTGCCAGAAGGAAATAGAGAAATATTGGCAGAATTCAGTTCACAGACCGAATTCGGTCAGAGAGAGAGACACACACACACACACACACACACAGAGAGAGAGAGAGAGAGAGAGAGAGAGAGAGAGAGAGAGAGAGAGAGTCCTTGACTTAGACTTGACGGCAGAATGTGTAGCATATAAATTTTTCCAATGCAGTAAAATACAAAAACAGTTGCAACCTTAAACTTTTTGCTGTACATATTTAGTAAGCCCTAGCCATTTCTGTAACAATAGAGTTAATCTAATCTTCAAAGGGAAACAAAACTGGATAAGTACTTTAATTCAGGTTCATGTTGCCATCTGCAGTTTTGGCAAATTTGATACGTTAGTGTGTTACCTACCTCTCCTCAGAGGAGTATGTGCATGTGTGAGAAAGTTTTTATTTTTCCTTCCAAGAAAGAAAGAAAGAAAGGAAAGAAAGAAAGAAAGAAAGAAAGAAAGAAAGAAAGAAAGAAAGAAAGAAAGATGGTAGGAAGGAAGGAAGGAAGGAAGGAAGGAAAGAAGAAAGAAAGAAAGAAAGAAAAAAGAGAAAGAAAGAGAAAGAAAGAAAAAGGAAGGAAGGAAAGAAAGAAAGAAAAAGGAAGGAAGGAAGGAAAGAAAGAGAAAGAGAAAGAGAAAGACAAAGACAAAGAAAGAAAAAAAGAAAGAAAGAAAGAAAAAGGAAGGAAGGAAAAAAACAAAGAAAAAGAAGGAAGGAAAGAAAGAAAGAAAGAAAGAGAAAGAAAAAGAAAAAAAGAAAGAAAGAAAGAAAGAAAGAAAGAAAGAAAGAAAGAAAGAAAGAAAGAAAGAAAGAAAAAGAAAGAAAGACACCCTTAAGTGATGGAAGGAAAAGTACCAATGGGGTTTCCGCTTACAGTAGTTTAAGAGGAAATAAAAGATTGCATGGGAAAACTCCGGTCTTTGCTGACATCTAGTGGCAACAATGAGAACTGATTAGAACTGATAAAAGCCTGTGAAAGGGAAAAGATTACAAAATCTGGCGTTAAGTTAGAAGTCTGTGTAGACATTCTCAGTCATCCAGGTCATGGTTGTCCCAAAGGAAGCTTCTTAGATGAGAAGCAAAACATCTTCAAAAGAAAAACAAGAAAGTCCAGTTGCCTCCTGAAAATAGCACCTTTGGGACAACCATGACCTGGATGACTGAGAACCTACAGACTTTTAGGGATGAACACCCTTTGAATGGTGTGGGAGTAGGAATGGATTATTGTATCTGGTTTGTTGTTCATGTAAATGTTTTAATTTTAATACTTAATCTTTTAATATCTCTTATTTTTAATTCTTTATATTACTTGTTATGATATTGTAAACCTCTCAGTCGCTTGATGGTCAGATGGGCACATATAAATTTAATAATAAAATAATAAAAATAATAAAAAATAACTTAATATTGTAAAGTTAATGGAGAAACAAGGTGATGCTTGCGTGATCATTCTCTTCTTACTCCCTGCAGAGGTAATCAACATTGTGGTGTTTTCAGAGCTTGGTTGTTTTCTTGCAGATGTTTCATTACCCAACTAGGTAACATCATCAGTGCAAGAAGAAAGTGGGGTTTGCTCTTTATTTATATACAATATAAACATTACTAATTGCCTTTTGTACATTTTATGCCACATGTTTTCTTTAACCTTTCAAGATGTGTAACTATAATTCCCCGATATAAAATCGGTGTTACTTGTTAATCACTTCTTCAGTCTAATGAACTAAGGACTGCCATCTGTCTCAAATGGTGTAGGAACTCCTGCTTGAGCAGGGGGTTGGACTAGATGACCTACAAGGTCCCTTCCAACTCTAATAATAAATCTAAATCTAATGGATTTTTTTCTGTACCATCCCGTGCATCTTCCAATCAAATTGTCAAGAACACTTGAGTTGTGAAGGATCGTTAAATTGGTTGGTACTAACAATAGCATGAGCAATAGCACTTAGACTTATTGTTCTGTCCCAGCTACGGACCACAAAGAACGCAGCACACACAAAGTCTGTACAAACCTTAGTTTACTAATTAAGGACTACTAATGAGGTTTCTTAGTAGTCGTCAAACACAAATACAGTTTAAAGCAGTCTTTTCTGAACACCGGCTGTTAATTCAACTTCATTAACAGCCAGCATGAATCCACAAAATAATAACTCAATTCTGAGTAAACAGTCTTCTAGATAAGAGCAATCTTATGATGGTTGGCAAAATGCCCAGAAGCAATTTGCAAGAAAAATGCCAAGAGAGAGAACAAGAGCCAATCAGACGTTTCTGGAGTCAAGACACGAAGGAATATGAACTAAGTTGTTTCCTGCAAATTGCTTCCTTCATCGTCATCCCTTAAATAGGCTAGGGGAGTGGCCAATTAGCCCCAAGCCTTACTCCTGAGGAGACCTCCTCCTGAGGAACCATTCCTGCCTTTTGGCAGCTCTGTGTGCCCATGCATTGAGAATAGGCTCCTCCTCTTTTTCCTCGTCACTGATGGAAGGCCCTGGCTGAATCTCTGCCTCTGGCACCGAGTCCTCTCCAGCCTCCTCACTGTCCGACTTGGGTGCCAGCTGCACAGGCCGCTGGTGCATCACCACATCAACCTCTTCGCTGTCTGAATCAGCTACCAGCTGCACGGGCTGCTGGTGGGCCACAACACTTATATGCCACTTCAAAGTTCTCTCTAGGTGGTTTACAGAGTCAGCATATTGCCCCCAACAATCTGGGTCCTCATTTTACCAACCTTGGAAGGATGGAAGGCTGAGTCAACCTTGAGCTGGTCAGGATCGAACTGCTGGCAGTCGGCAGCATTGCATAAATGGAGCCGCGATTTCCAAGGGGCCACTGCCTCAAGGTTGGGGACCCCTGCTTTAGAGCTTCTGAGAACTGGGGCAAGAGGAGTTTAAGTGACATCATTCACTAACATTCTCCCAATGGGAGAACTATTATATGCGTCCAGCCTGTGTTTGGTAATGTGAAACAAACAAACAAAACAACGTATTGGAAAAGGAAGTGAAAATATAGCCTATTGTGTAAGAAAAGGTTCAGGGAAAGGCAGTGTCAACAAACGAGAACAATTCTCCGAGAAAAGGTTGCGCTGCTTTGGCCTTTTTCTGCTTAGAAAAGGGCGATAAGAGAAAGGAACACACGATGGAGTTGTACAAAATGATGCATGACCTGAAGAAAGCGGATAGCGCAACCCACTCATCTCAGAACAATTGGAGTCATTGTGAATGCTACAAGATTCAGAAAAGATAAAAGAGACGTTTCTTGACATAGAACCTCATTAAACTTTGGACCACAGAAGACAGGGATGTCTGTCACTTTTGGAGAGCTTTAAAAGGGGGCTAGATACATGAATGAAGAATGAAGTTTATTCGTAGAACACAGAACCAGAGGGCTGAAAGGGGTCTTGAAGGCTGTCTGGTCCAGACGACCTCTGAGGCGATGTATTTAGCACTTAGCAATAACACCTAGACCAGTGATGGTGAACCTTTTTCAGCTCGGGTGCCAAAAGGGTGTGCGCCAGTGGTGGGTTCCTACCGGTGCGGTCTTGGCTGTCAGTCGCCGCCGAGCCGAAGAAGCTGGCGGCATTCGCGGCGCGGGGCTTCCCCTGCCTGCTTTCCCGGGATGCCGGGACGCCGCCATTTGCGTTCTTTAGCCCATTTGCGTTCTTTAGCCCTCTGCATCCCAGGAAAGCGGGCGGGGGAAGCCCCGCGCTGTGAACGCCGCCAGCTTCTTCGGCTCGGCGGCGACTGACAGCCAAGACCGCACCGGTAGGAACCCACCACTGGTGTGCGCGTGTGCAATAGCATGCATGCGCGTGCCCACAACCACAATGCAATGCCCTGCGCATGCGCACAGGCTTCACTAAAGCCTCTGGACTTCCAGTAGGCCCGTTGGGCTGCTTTTCGCTCTCCCCAGGGTTCAGGAAAGCCTCCTGAAGCCTGGGGATGGCGAAAAATGGCCCAAGTTCGGAAACGAAAGGAAGTGGAGCTGCCCTACTACTTACCTTTAGATAGTTGCAAACAGGCTTCGCACACCTCGGCCTCTTTCTTCTGCAGCCGTTGAGAATATGTTGAGACTCTGGAAAGAGCGCAGAGAAGAGCAACCAAGATGATTAGGGGACAACATACAATGAACGGTTGCAGGAACTGTGCATGGCTAGTCTAGTGAAGAGAAGGACCAGGGGAGACAGGATAGCAGATTCCCAATATTTGAGGGGCTGCCACAGAGAGGAGGGGGTCAAGCTATATTCCAAAGCACCCAAAGGCCAGACAAGGAATAATGGATGGAAACTGAACAAGGAGAGATTCAACCTAGAAATAAGGATAAATTTTCTGACAGTGAGAACAATCAACTGATGGAACAGAAGTTTCCTTCAGAAGTTGTGGGAGCTTCATCACTGGAGGCTTTCAAGAAGAGACTGGACTGCCATTTATCAGAAATGGTTTAGGGTCTCCTGCTTGGGCCAGGGGTTGGACTAGATGACCTACAAGGTCCCTCCTAACTCTGTTAATCTATAAATCTCTTAACCCTCTGGAATTGCAGCTGTGAGGCAGCTGAGAAAGAACAAGGAGGAATCCTCCGTGTAACAGCCACGTTTGCTATTTATGTGTATTTCCTTGTTCTGTAATTTTTTTTGTTTTTTGTTTTGTTTGTGTACGGTGCATTGCTCGTTTTTATTTTATTTTATATTATCTTTGTTTGAAAGTGCCCTCTGGGAGACATAACAATAATAACAACAACAGTCTGAAAAAACTATTTCTCTACACGAAAGGAATTTCAGTGCAACCTTGTTTGTATTCCACACACACACAAAATAAAATCTATTTTATCTATTTCCTAGAAGAGGAATGAAAATGAACATAGTGATGGTGCCACAAAACTTCACATAGATTTTGGATCAGTAAGGAAATTACAAGAATTTGTTATTTTATTTTATTTTACTTTTGCTTTTATTGGTCATATAATAATAATAACAGAATTGGAAGGGACCTTGGTGGTCTTATAGTCCAACCCCCTGCTTAGGCAGGAAACCCTACACCACTTCAGACAAATGGTTATCCAACACCTTCTTAAAAACTTCCAGTGTTGGAGCATACACAACTTCTGGGGACAGGCTGTTCCACTGATTAATTGTTCTAACCGTCAGGAAATTTCTCCTTAGGTCTAAGTTGCTTCTCTCCTTGATTAGTTTCCACCCATTGCTTCTTGTTCTACCCTCAGGTGCTTTGGAGAATAGTTTGACTCCCTCTTCTTTGTGGCAACCCCTGAGATATTGGAACACTGCTATCATGTCTCCCCTAGTTCTTCTTTTCATTAAACTAGACATACCCAGTTGCTGCGACTGTTCTTCATATGTTTTAGCCTCTAGTCCCCTAATCATCTTTGTTGCTCTTCTCTGCACTCTTTCCAGAGTCTCAACATCCCTTTTATATCGTGGCGACCAATACCGTAGTTATTACCATCTCGGCACCCTCTTTTCCTTCCTTCCTTCCTTCCTTCCTTCCTTCCTTCCTTCCTTCCTTCCTTCCTTCCTTCCTTCCTTCCTTCCTTCCTCCTTCCTTCCTTCCTTCCTTCTTTCCTTCCTTCCTTCCTTCCTTCCTTCCTTCCTTCCTTCCTTCCTTCCTTCCTTCCTTCCTTCCTTCCTCCCTCCCTCCCTCCCTCCCTCCCTCCCTCCCCCCTCCTCCTCCTAGTTGTGCCCATTGACTCATTCCATCTCTTCAGAAGACCTACCACCAAAGCTACAGAAGCATGAAATAAATGATCAAGTATTAGGGTTTGGGAAGGCAGGGAGAATTATTTCTGCTTTAAGCTGACGTTGTATGTGACTGTGAAATACTACTGGGAAAAGCGCTGCCGTAGGACATATTTTTGCATAGTTAGAATTCTAGTTCTTTCTCCATCTTTTCCTATGGGTAGGGAGAGAGCCATCACAAGCTTCTTGCACTGAACTTTGGATGTCACTGGGGACTCTGGTCTAGAAGCTTTTCGTAACTTTGCTGATGACAGCAAGCCAGGGACGCCTCTATCTGATTGGTGAAGGATTGCCTCGCTCTTCCCAGGCAACCTGCTCTCCTCAAATATTTAAAAGGTGATAATGTCTCAAACGCATCGAAAGTGCAGAGCAAGTAAATGGCATTACACCGCAGAGCAGGTACATCTTCCTGAGCACTTTGAAATTGGCTGTGCCAGCAACGCGAGCGAGGAAGGGTTTGCATAATCACTCTTTTATGGCTGCAATTGTTTCTCCATATGCATTGCATGAGGATGAAACTTAATTTGGGGAAGACAAATAATATCCGTGGCCTGCTTGGAAGATGGTTAGGGAGGCAAGTAAGCTTTGTAAGACCCTGAAAAACATAGCAGTCAAAAATTATGGGAGGGAGGGAGGGAGGGAGGAGGAGGAGGAGGAGGAGGAGCAGGAGGAGGAGCAGGAGGAGGAGGAATACCGAATATAGAATAACAGAGTTGGATTTGCCTTCTAGTTTAATCCCCTAATCAAGCAGGAGATTCTATACCATTTCAGACAAATTGTTGTCCAATCTCTTCTTAAAAACCTCCAATGTTGGGAGCACCCACAACTTCTGAAGACAAAGCTCTTCCACTGGCTACCGTATTTTTCAGAGTATAAGACGCACCTTTCCCCCCTCCCCAAAGAGGGTGGAAATGTTGGTGTGTCTTACACACTGAATACAGCCATTTTTGGCCTCCAGAAGCCCTGCCCCCGCATCCCATTTTTGTGAAAAATGGGCCCATTTTTCACAAAAACGGGGTGCGCAGAGGGTTTGGGAGGCCTGCAGAGTGCTCCTGGGGGCTGGGGGAAGGCAAAAACTCCCCTGTTTTTGTGAAAAATGGGCAAAGAACGGGGCATTTTTGCCTTCCCCCAGCCCCCAGGAGCACTCTGCAGGCCTCCCAAACCCTCTGTGTGTCCCATTTTTCACGAAAATGGGTGAAAATGGGCCCATTTTTGCAAAAAATGGGGCACGCAGAGGGTTTGGGAGGCCTGCAGAGTGCTCCTGGGGGCTGGGGATGACAAAAACTTTTTTTCTTACCTCTTATAGTCCGAAAAATACGGTAATTATTCTCACTGTCAGGAAATTTTCATTTATTTCTAGGTTGGTTCTCTCCTTGATTAGTTTCCATCCATTGCTTCTTGTCCTGCCTTCTGGTGCTTTGGAAAATAGGTTGCCCCTGTCTTCTTTGTGACAGCCCTTCAAATATTGGAATATGTCATTCCCAGTCCTTCTTTTCACTAGACTAGAGATTCCCAATTCCTGCAACCACGTTTTATGTTTTAGCCTCCAATCCCCTAATCATCTTTGTTGCTCTTCACTGCACTCTTTTCAGAGTCTCAACATCTTTTTATAACATGGTGACCAGAGGTGGGATTTTCATAATTTCCCTACCGGTTCGCCCAGTGCACGCATACTCACTTCGGTCGCGCGCGCACCTTCCGTGCATGCGCTTTTCTCGCACATGTGGCTTGTATGCATGTGCGCGGCTTGAAAATATGGCTAAATAGAATGGCATAGCGCCTGGGTGGGTGGGTGGGTGGGTGCAGGGCAACCTGCAGGTTGCTACTACCAGTTCGCCCAAACCGGTCCAAACCGGTCTGAAATGGCTGAATACTTACTTACCTCTTACCTGGAGGAGCCGAGGTGGCGCAGTGGTTAAAAGCAGCACTGCAACTACTTCAGTGACTGCTAGTTCAGCAGTTCAGCTGTTCAAATCTCACCAGGCTCAAGGTTGACTCAGCCTTCCATCCTTCCGAGGTGGGTAAAATGAGGACCCAGATTGTTGGGGGCAATATGCTGAACTCTGTAAACCGCTTAGAGAGGTCTGTAAAGCACTGTGAAGCGGTATATAAGTCTAAGTGCTATTGCTATTGCTACTACCTCTGGTGGTGACCAGTATTTGGATGCAGTATTCCAAGTGTGATCTTATTAGGGCTTTATAAAGCAGAGAAGGAAGAGGGAGAGGAGGAGGAGCAGGAGGGAATATTTTGAGATCATACCTTTGAGTTTGATAAGAGAACATAGTGCTAACAATAACAGAGTGAGATTAACCTTAGCTCGAGAGCTCGCTACGACGTGCACCTTCTCGCGAGGGTTCTACTGTGCGACTGCTGAGAGTTCAGAACAGTCACCGTTCCTTTTTTGGCCCCGCGCATCCAGCAACTGGATTCTCAGGCCGCTGGAACCAGGTGGGTGGCGTGTGGCAACAGTTGCAAATCGTTGCCAGATTATCTTGTGTTAGGCAGTAAACATTTTTGTGAAGTAAAAAAATAACTAACTAAAAATCGTTCATGACCCCGAAAGTGTTCGCGTACCACCTGGAAGGCCCTCGCGTACCACTAGTGGTACACGTACCACAGGTTGGGAACCACTGTATTAAAGAATGCCCCAATGAATGATGACAAAGAAATTCTGGATATTCAAGATGGCAGCTCATTATAAAGTCAGTGGGCTTTCTTCCGTGGATATTTTTTTTTTCAAGTTTTCCCTTTATTTTTACCAAAGAAAGAAATAGTTCTTGACTATTGTTATCCATCAGGATCCTGGCAGAAGAGCAATTTTCTTCCGGGGACCGTTCCAAAAAGAGCAAACCCAGGAGGTTATAAAATCTTTACAATTTACACCTTGCTCCAAATCTTTACAATTTACACCTTGCTCCAAAACCCATTTACAGAGATAGTGACCGATGAAAGGCAGGTGAGCTGAACTTTCAGCTTTAATTAAAGTTTACTTCACCCAACAATCTATTTACTGCCTTCTTTATTATATTTCTTTTGAACTCTGAACTTTTCTCTTTAATGTTGGGATCCCTGGTCCCTGGAATGGATACTTCCTCATCAAAAACATGGGCAACTTCTGCCTTATCAAAAAAGACCTCTGCTAATTAAATTCCCTCAAACTCTCTTAGACATTTTATCGCTATTACAGTATCCTTTTTTTTTTGTTCTCTGGAAATGTGAATATCATGCAGAGAAAAATGCAAGTACTATTCTTTAGTGCTTAAAACTTACTCAGAAATAGATATACGTTGGGTTTCTAATTCACTGCTACCGAATGCTATAGATATTTTGTTCTGGCATGGTGGCTGCCAGACAAAATGCTGCCAACCTTGATACTTGCCACAGTCCAATGCTATGCAAGCTCAGGCAGAACTTTTAGAAGGACATAGAATAAATGGGTTCTTCATATGTTTTAGCATCGGAACACTTCGGTCCAATAAGTCAAGATTTATTTATTTATTTATTTTGTGAGATTTATATACCGCCTCACAGTGCAAGCACTCTCTAAGCGGTTTACACCAGTAAGCAATGCATATTTACATTGCCCCCAACAATCTGGGTCCTCATTTTACCTACCTCGGAAGGATGGAAGGCTGAGTCAACCTTGAGCTGGGGAGATTTGAACCGCTGACCTGCGGATCACAGGCAGCTAAAGTGGCCTGCAGTACTACACTCTAACTGCTGCGCCACCTCGGCTCTTAAATAACATATTAACAGAATCTGCTTCTACCTAGGATAGAACTCACAACCTCCTGACTGTGAGACAAGAGTTCTACCTCTAGGCTACAGTAACTGTAGTAATAAGATGAGAGAGAACCTCAAAGGTCTCGATCTCGGCCAGGTGTAACCACAAGTCCACACCAAAAACGGATGACTCAAGGTTCCCCTTTGAGTTGTCCCCTTAATCAGTGGAACGGTTTTCCTTCAGAAGTTGTGGGTGCTCCATCACTGGAGGTTTTCAAGGAGAGATTGGACAGCCATTTGTCTGAAATGGTATAGGGTTCCCTGCTGCTCATGAGGTTGGACTAGAAGACCTCCTAAGGTCCCTTCCAATTCTGTTATTCTCTCTTTTTTTCCTGCTGCTCTGCTTTGGAGCTTCTGCTGTGTATCTTCGAAGCATGCCTCTAGGTGGAACTGAGTTGGTGAACCTTCTATCAGTGGATGCAGACAGGGGATCCTGCAGGCTTTCTGGACCTGCCTCAGCTGGAGGGCAGTTTTTGGCTTCAACACAATCACCCCCTCCAGCACCATTATCCCTAGATGTCCCTGGATCTAATGGTATGTGTGAATGACCTTGGGCAAGGTGAAGGGAAGACAGGCGACCTAAGGAAGGATGAGAAAAGAGACATAGCCCACACAGCTGCATAACAGGCAGAGAAAGATGCTCCCTAAATTAACAACCTGTAAAAGAGATGGTGGGAGATACTTTTAATGCAGCCTTCGAGAAAGTAGAATTAGCTTATCTGTCATGCTTCCTGTGTCAGGCCGAAGCCGAAGTTCTGGCATGGGAACAAACTCCTGGCCACTGGTGATCTGGAAAGGGGTTAATCTGGTGCTGCTGTGGATAGTATTGTTATACACTACTTCTGCAAAAGGCAGCAGCTCCACCCAATTGTCCTGTTGGTAATCTACATAACAACGGATGCATTGTTCCACCATTGCGTTCATACATTCCGCTGCCCCATTGGTACTCGGATGAAAAGCCTGTCTGTCTGTCTGTCTGTCTGGGAAGGCTAACACCTCTCCTTCTCCTCCTCCAGCAAGGTCATAAAAATAGGTGTGGCAATTGTATGTAGTTTCCCCTGCCGGTTGTGTCTGGCTCTAGGGAGGCAGTTCTCATTTTCATTTCCTAGCCGAGGGAGCCACCATTGTCTGAAGACACTTCCATGGTCATGTGGCCGACCTGACTATACACTGAGGTGCATGTAATACTGTTACCTTACCACCAAAGTGGTACCCATCTATCTACTTGCATTTACATGCTTTCGAACTGCTAGGCTGGTAGGACTGTGGCAAGAATTGGAGCTCACCCCATTACGTGGTTCTTGGGACTCAAAATGCCAACCTTCTGGTTCACAAGTTCAGCATCTTAACCACTCGGCCACCATTCCCCTCCAATAATTTTAAGAATAAGCGAAGAAGTAGCCAAAAAGGTGGAGACCTTATGAAGTTCTTCTACTACAAGAGGACATCATGCTGAGGCATCAACAGCAATTAAAGAGCTTTTTCCAAATCTTATATTCCTTTAAAAAAATATGGACTCTAGCAAAGCACTTGCGAGAAGATTATTTTTCTCTGTGGCATCAAATGCAAAACCAGGAGTACATATCGATGATCGATCTGAAGCAATTAGAAATAAGTCCAAAGCAAAGCATTTTAGACATAGGAGAAAAAATTAAGGTGATTTGTAATCAACCAGCTTTAAATGAAGTAGGTGTGATTTATAAGATGTTAAATTTTGTCCACAGAAATGTTTGGAAAAAGACAAAATGTCAGATTGATTGCTGGCTGCCTTACTGACTGTGGAAGGAACAAGACAAACAATCTATTCTAATTAGGACAAAAGTAGACATGGGCCCCACACTTGATGGAGCAACTAGTTAAATACTCTTCTTTAACTCTACTAATAAAATACTCTTAAATATAGGACGTTAGGTAGACTAAGGAAAGCCCCCCAAAGAATTATTACCACATTTACAGATCAACAAAGTAACATTCTTAATCCACCCATAAGAGAAAATAAAACTAAAGAAGCAAGCAACAACCACAATAAAAAAAATCTAAAATTGAAAAAAAGCTTCAAGACTTAACCAGCGGTGGGTTGCACCCGGTTCGGACCGGTTCTTAGAACCGGTAGCACCGGCGGTGGGAGGCTCCGCCCACCCACCCGGGATGCTTCTGTGCATGCGCAGAAGCATTGTGCACACGTGCGAGCGCTCGCACCAACCGGTGGCAAAATATTTTACAACCCACCACTGGACTTAACGGCACTGTTGCAAAATATTATCAGAATTTTACAAGTAGTCTTAGTTCAACTGCTAACTCAAGTATTGAGTAAGATTCAACAGCATCAAGGACTGTCTTTGTCATGAAAATACATTTTCTGACTTACAATGACCCAGAATAATTGCTTTTTATCACAAAAATGTGCCATAATGAATGAAAGAAAGCAATTCTCTTTCTTTATTCTTATTCACAGAAGAGTCATTGGCAACAACAACAACAACAACAACAACAACTGGTGGGAACACAAGCCTGAAAAAGTTACTGAAAATCAGATGGTCAAGATCTTGTGGGATTTTCATATACAAACGGACAAGGTACTGGCGCATAATACACCAGACATCACGCTGGTCGAGAAAAACAAGGTGACTATCATCGACATTGTAATACCAGGTGATAGCAAGGTCGATGAAAAGGAACACAAAAAAATCACAAAATACTAGGACTTAAAAATCGAAATTCAACGATTATGGCACAAACCAGCAGTGGTAATTCCAGTGGTGATTGGAACACTGGGCACTGTCCCAAAAGCACTGGAATTACATTTGAAACAGCTCAAAATTGACAAAATCACCATCAGTCAAATGCAGAAAGCCGCACTGCTCGGTTCCGCACATATACTTCGAAAATATATTACGACGTCCTAGGCCCCTGGGTGGGGCTCGACTAGTAATTAATGCCAAATCCGGTGAAACAACTGGCATAATACATGTGTATGTAATACATTGGTGTAATACATGTGTGATACAATTGTATAATGATAATGATAATGATAATGATAATGATAATGATAATGATAATGATAATGATAACAACAACAACAACAACAACAACAACAACAATAATAATAAAAATAATAAACATAATAAAAATCTTGGATGAGAAGCAAAACATTTTCAAGGAAAAACCAAGAAAGTCCAGTTGCCTTTTGAGACAACTGAGATCTGGATGACGGAGAATCTGCATAGACAATACAACACAATATTTTGTGAGCAGGGAGATTGTAGCTTTTTCCAAGGCTAAGCAGGAATTCAGATTTTTTCAGGGCGTGCTTACATCAACAAACTTCATTAATGAGAAATCAGTGCTTTCTGACTGTTGCAAAGCAGCGGTGGTATTCTGCCGGTTCGGACCGGTTCAGGCGAACTGGTAGCACCGACTGCGGGAGGGGAGAGCCTGCCCATCCTCCCGGAGGAAATGCCATCCTATTTAGCCATGTTTTTGTGGCTGGGCGCATGCGCGGAAGGCGCACGTGTGGGTAAAGAGCAGGTGCTCACATTTGCGAACCGGTAGGAAAAGTAAGTGAAAACCACCCCTGTTGCAAAGCATGTATAGATGTGTGTGTGTGTGTGTGTGTGTGTGTGTGTGTGTGTGTGTGTGAGTCCTTTGGAGAAGAAAGGGGTGGTGTACTCCTGACAGTGGGTGCTTTTAGAACACGCACAGCAAGACCATCTGCCTAGTGAGAGATGGATGAGTTGAAGGCTCTATCTGATGTTCTCTGCTCTCCCCAGGAGCCATATGAAATCCATCATTCCACAACCGTCTGCTGTGTATTCTGTCTGGCAAATCCGGCTGAGAAACACACACCAGTTTCTCATTCTTGAGAAGACGAAACGTGATCTGCCAAGCAAATATATAAACGTGAGCTTTGGCTCCAGGTGCCTGTCTATAAATCTGCCTCTCTGCTCTTCAAGGACCTATGTGTGCCATCTCTTCCTTAAGCAGAAAAAAACCCCCATTAATTACACTATTGTTTGGCAGTAATGGGGCACTGCCTGCTGGAGCTTGGCTAACCCCCTAATTTTAACCATAAATTTGAGCAAGCAGAGGGATGAAGAGACAGATCAGAGGAGGCAGTTAGTGTTATACAATCAACCCATGGAACAGAAGTTGCCTTCAGAGGTTGTGGGAGCTTCATCACTGGAGGCTTTCAAGAAGAGACTGGACTGCCATCTGTCAGAAATGGTGTAGGGTCTCCTGCCTGGGTGGGGAGTTGGACTAGATGACCTACATGGTCCCTTCCAATTCTGTTAATCTGTATCATTATGGCAGATAAGCTGCCAGTAGAGATGGGGCAGCACAATTCAGAAACAGCTGCTGTTATGACCCTTAGTCCTTCTTTTCACTAGTCTAAAGGTAAAGGTAAAGGTAAAGGTTCTCCTTGCACATGCGTGGTAGTTATTTCCGGCTCTAGGGGGCGGTGCTCATCTCCATTTCTAAGCCAAAGAGCCAGCACTGTCCAAAGACGTCTCCGTGGTCATGTGGCCGGCATGACTCAACGCCAAAGGCGCATGGAGTGCTGTTACCTTCCCACCAAAGCGGTCCTTATTTTTCTACTTGCATTTTTACATGCTTTTGAACTGCTAGGTTGGCAGAAGCTGGGACAAGTAACGAGAGCTCACTCCGTTACGCGGCGCTAGGGATTCGAACCGCCGAACTGCCGACCTTTCTGATCAACAAGCTCAGAGTCTTAGCCACTGAGCCACGGTGTCCCTTGACTGGTCTAGACATACCCAATTCCTCTCTCTCTCTCCCTCTCAATTTATCATCTATCACAGTGATGGCGAACCTATGGCACGGGTGCCACAGGTGGCACACGGAGCCATATCTGCCGGCACACGAGCTGTTGCCCTAGCTCAGCTCCAGCGCGCATGTGCGTGCACGCCAGCTGATTTTTGGCTCACGTGGAGGCTCTGGGAGGGTGATTTTGGCCTCCGGAGGGCCTCCGGGGTGGTGGTGGGAGCGTTTTTGCCCTCCCCAACTCTAAGAAAACCTCTGGAGTCTGGGGAGGGCAAAAAATGGACCTACTGGGCCCACTGGAAGTCAGGAAACGGTGGAGTGGGGGGGGGTCATGCACGCATGCACAGGGGGGTGAGGCAAGTGGTGGGCTTTGAATTATGGGTGTGGGCACGCACGCGTGTGCAATAGCGGTGCACGCTCTATTTCGGCACCCGAGGAAAAAAAGGTTCGCCATCACGGATCTATATCATCTATTATCTGATATCAGTATTATGGTGTTATTACGTCACGGTGGCCTCTTTGGCCTTTGGAATAATTTATATTAAAAAATGATTGCTGTGACAGAGAAATGTTGCTAATACCTGCATTTGATAGTTCCCACTCCCTATTTCCTCCTTCGGCCCAGCCCCCCCAAAGAGTTCCTCCTCTATTCAGCTGTCATTTCTTCTCGCTTGATGCCTCCAACAAAGGCCAATTAGCTCAAACTTTTAGAAGCTTCCTGTCACCCCCTCAAGATTTTGAAAAAAAATGCATCAAAAGCTTCGGAAGAAAGGAAGTGAAGGCTGCAATGGGGGCATCACGTTTTTAAAAAATGGTGAAGGAAAACCAAGACTATTACATCTTGGAAAACAAGAGGAGAACTGGGGTTTGGCATCAACTGAGTGACTAATAAATCTGAGAGGATTGGTTTGCTCATTTCTAAAGATCTTGAAAGCAATACAAAGGCACATCTGTGTTTAAGGTGGAACCCCCTGAAATCATTGGGAACGTAGAGAGATTTCACTTAAATCCCCTGGATGTCGACAGCTCTATGGTATTTTTATAGTCTGCTTTCACTCAACACACTAAACCCGTGGTGGCGAACCTATGGCACGCGTGCCACAGGTGGCACGCGGAGCCATAGCGGAGGGCACGCGAGCGTTGCCAGCCGGCAAACCGGAAGGGCGGAAAAACGCCCTTCCGGTTTGCCGGTGAGCTGTTTTTTGCACTCCGGAGGGTTCAGGGAAGCTCCCTGAAGCCCCGGAATGCAAAAAACTACAAAACGGACAACCCGGAAGTGCATTTTTCCGAACTTCCGGTTTGCCCGTTTCATCGTTTTTTACCGTCCCAGGCTCCGGTAAGGCCTTTGCGCGGGGGTGGGGGTGTGTGCGCATGCGCAGGGGGCAGCATGGGGGGGGTGTTGTGCGCATGCGTGGGGGGGAGGAAATGGGTTTGGGCATGCGTGCGCGCGCTAGCGCGCGCACCCCCCTTTTTTGCACGCGAACCTAAAAAGGTTCGCCATCACTGCACTAAACAATAGAATTCTTGAGAATAGAATTATTTATTTATTGGCCAAGTGTGATTGGACACACAAGGAATTTGTCTTTGGTGCATATGCTCTCAGTGTGTGTATAAATATATAAAAGACAAGATACATTCATCAAGAATCATAAGGTACAACACTTAATGATAGTCATAGGGTACAAATAAGCAATCAGGAAACAATCAATATCAATATAAATTGTAAGGATACAAGCAACCAAGTTACAGTCATACAGTCAAAAGTGGGAGGAGATGGGTGATAGGAACGATGAGAAGACTAATAGTAATAGTAATGCAGACTTAGTGAATAGTTTGACAGTGTTGAGGGAATTATTTGTTTAGCAGAGTGATGCGTTCGGGAAAAAACTGTTCTTGTGTCTAGTTGTCTTGGTGTGCAGTGCTCTATAGCATCATTTTGAGGGTAGGAGTTGAAACAATTTATGTCCAGGATGCGAGGGGATGCGAGGGGTCTATAAATATTTTCACGGCCCTCTTTTTGACTTGTGCAGTATACAGGTCCTTAATGGAAGGCAGGTTGGTAGCAATTGTTTTTTCTGCAGTTCTAATTATCCTCTGAAGTCTGTGTCTGTCTTTTTGATGACGTTTTTGATGTTAGATGTCCATTTTAGGTCTTGAGATATGATAGAACCTAGAAATTTGTCTGTTCCTGAGCTCTGAGCTCTGTGTAAGTTAGATGCTGTGGTGGGAAAGGATGTCTTAAAATCAGAATTCGGTGAAACCGAAAGAGAGAGGGTCAAGAAAGAATGAGTCCTGAACGCATTTCAAGTGGATAGAAAAAATAAATGCAAAATGGATAGATTGAGGCAGGAAGGAAGAAAGGGTCAGATTGCAAATAAAAACACGCCATCACTGACTTATAATCATTGGCTTACTGACCATTCAAGTTACAATGGCACAGAAAATAATGACTCACACTTATGACTGTTGCAACATCCCCATGGTCACATAATCAAAATTTAGGCATTTGGTAACCAGAATGTATTTATGATGGCTAGTCTAATGAAGTGAAGGACCAGGGGAGACATAATATCATCTTCCAATATTTGAGGGGCTGCCACAGAGAGGAAGGGGTCAAGCTATTTTCCAAAGCACCTGAAGGCCAGACAAGGAATAATGGATGGAAACTGATCAATGGAGGTACTAATACCACTCTATAAACCTTAGTAAGACCACACCTAGAATACTGCATCCAGTTTTGGTCACCACACTATAGAAAAGATGTTGACACTCTAGAAAAAGTGCAGAGAAGAGCAACCAGGATGATTAGGGGACTGGAGGCTAAAAGGTACGATGAACGGTTGCAGGAACCGGGCATGGCTTGTCTAGTGAAGAGAAGGACCAGGAGAGACATGATATCAGTCTTCCAATATTTGAGGGGCTGCCACAGAGAGGAGGGGGTCAAGCTATTTTCCAAGGCACCAGAAGGCCAGACAAGGTATAATGGATGGAAATTGAATAAGGAATATATTAGCAGCGATTGCGAGAGGGATCTTGGAGACTTGGTAGACAGCCAACTAAATATGAGCCAGCAGTGTGCAGCAGCAGCCAAAAAGGCCAACGCAGTCCTGAGCTGCATAAATAGAGGGATTCAATCAAGGACCAGAGAGGTACTAGTACCACTCTATAAAGCCTTGGTCAGACCACACCTAGAGTACTGCATCCAGTTTTGGTCACCACACTACAAAAAAGACATTGAAACCCTAGAGAAAGTGCAGAAGAGAGCAACCAGGATGATAAAGGGTCTGGAAAATAAAACATACAAAGAGCGGTTGCAGGAACTGAGCTTGGCCAGTCTGGCGAAGAGAAGGACCAGGGATGACATGATAGCAGTGTTCCAATACTTGAGGAGATGCCACAGAGAGGAGGGGGTCAGGCTGTTCTCTATGGCACCAGAAAGCCGAACAAGGAATAAGGGATGGAAGCTGACCAAGGAGAGATTCAACCTGGAAGTGAGGAGGAACTTTCTGATGGTGAGAGCGATCAACCAGTGGAACAGCTTGCCAGCGGAGGTTATGAGAGCTCCAACACTTGCGACCTTCAAGGGGAGACTGGACTGCCATCTGTCTCAAATGGTGTAAGAACTTCTGCTTGAGCAGAGGGTTGGACTAGATGACCTACAAGGTCCCTTCCAACTCTAATAATAAATCTAAAAGGAGAGATTCAACCTGGAAATAAGGAGAAATTTTTCACAGTGAGAGCAATCAACCAATGGAACAACTTGCTTTCGGAAGTTGCGGGAGCTTCATTACTGGAGGCTTTCAGAAAGAGATTGGACTGCCATTTGTCAGAAGTGGTGTAGGGTCTCCTGCTTGGGCAGGGGGTTGGACTAGATGACCTACAAGGTCCCTTCCAACTCTGTTAATCTGTTATTCAGAAGTTGTGGGAGCTTCATCACTTGAGACTTTCAAGAAGAGATTGGACTGCCATCTGTCAGAAATGGTGCAGGGTCTCCTGCTTGGGCAGGGGGTTGGATTAGATGACCTACAAGGTCCCTTCCAACTCTGTTAATCTGATAATGATAGCTGCAGCATCCCCATGGTCAAGTGATCATCATATGTCATCTTCCCAGCCAGCTTCCTAGAAGCAAAGTCCATGGAGGAAGTCGTATTCATGTAACGACCACAGGATTCATTTAACATTTAACAATTGCAGTGATCTGCTTATAACAACGGTGACGCAAACAGCCATAAAATCAGGCACAGCTCTCTTAAGAAACGTCTCGCTTAGCAATGGAAATTCTGGTCCCAGTTATAGCCGTAAGTCAAGGACTACCTGTATATGAAAAAAAAAAAAGTGAAGTGGCTGAAAGCAGAGGGAAAATCAAAAACTCCTTGTTGGGTGTCTCAGTTCACCACGGATCTGATGGGCAAGTCACTTTTTTCCAGTGTCGTCGTAACTTTGAATGGTTCCCTAAATGAACTGTTATAAATTGGATTATTCTATATTGTTTTAAGTAAGATATTTAGACTGGGAATTAGGAACCTAGGAAATTTTTTGACAGTGAGAACCTTCCCTTCCCTTCCTTCCTTCCTTCCTTCCTTCCTTCCTTCCTTCCTTCCTTCCTTCCTTCCTTCCTTCCTCCCTCCCTCCCTCCCTCCCTCCCTCCCTCCCTCCCTCCCTTCCTTCTTTCCTTCCTTCCTTCTTTCCTCCCTCCCTCCCTCCCTCCCTCCCTTCCTCCCTTCTACAAGTCTGTCTCTTGGAAATATGTTCCTATCCGCTGCTTTTCTGGTGATGCATTGTGATCATATGCCTGTGATGTTATTCTAATAATAAATGATTGTAATTTATTATCAGGACATCATCAAGCGGTGAGTGATGGCTGCAATAGATCATTGGACAGCGACAGGCAGAATATTTGAGAGACAAATTTGGATGCACGGTCTTTGCACACTCCATGCTTAGCTACATCCAAACTCTATATGTGGTAGTACTTATGTGTTGTACATATATCTGTATAATATACATTTAATTCACTCAGATGCACATACTGGAGGAAGATAAAGTGTTGCAGTTTCATAAAATGGCACCATGGCTTTCCTCCACTCCCCAATGAATAAATATAATCTAATTGACCTGCTGGGTAGAACTGGATAAACTCTTTATAAATACACTCTGGCTCTGAAGTTCTGTGGCCAGAAACTGGCTTTGGTGTTTTATTTAGTGCCAAAGAATTGTCAAGTAATAATGTAAAAGGTTATCTAATTGTCTTGTTCTTGTCACTTTCTTCAAGAGGCAGAAACCTGGCTCCCATGTAACAAGTCAGAAAAAAGAATGAGCGGGAATGGAACGGAACAGAACGGAACAGAACAGAATAACAGAGTTTGAATGGACCTTGGAGGTCTAGTCCAACCCCTTGCTCAGGCAGAAAACCCATTTCAGACAAATGTGAAATTTGGGAAATGTGTAGGAAATTCTTTTCATATAAACATACAATAATTAATCCTAAGCAGTTTCCTAAATGGTAGGCCTATTTCTTTTGGTCTGTCTGTCTGTCTGCCTGCCTACTTATCTACCTACCTACCATTTATCTATCTATCTATCTATCTATCTATCTATCTATCTATCTATCTATCTATCTATCTATCTATCTATCTATCTATCCATCCATCCATCCATCCATCCATCCATCCATCCATCCATCCATCTCTATCTCTCTCTCTCTCTCTCTCTCTCTCTCTCTCTCTCTCTCTCTCTCTCTCTCTCTCTCTCTCTCTCTCTCTCTCTATCCATCCATCCATCCATCTCTATATCTATCTATCTATCTATCTGTCTGTCTGTCTGTCTGTCTGTCTGTCTGTCTGTCTGTCTGTCTGTCTGTCTGTCTGTCTGTCTGTCTGTCTCTATCTATCTATCTATCTATCTATCTATCTATCTATCTATCTATCTATCTATCTATCTATCCATCCATCCATCCATCCATCTCTATCTCTCTCTCTCTCTCTCTCTCTCTCCTCTCTCTCTCTCTCTCTCTCTCTCTCTCTCTCTCTCTCTCTCTCTCTCTCTCTCTCTCTCTCTCTCTCTATCCATCCATCCATCCATCTCTATATCTATCTATCTATCTATCTATCTATCTATCTGTCTGTCTGTCTGTCTGTCTGTCTGTCTGTCTGTCTGTCTGTCTCTATCTATCTATCTATCTATCTATCTATCTATCTATCTATCTATCTATCCATCCATCCATCCATCCATCCATCCATCCATCCATCCATCCATCTCTAGATATCTATCTATCTCTATCCATCCATCCATCCATCTATCCATCCATCCATCCATCCATCCATCCATCCATCCATCTCTAGATATCTATCCATCCATCCATCCATCCATCCATCCATCCATCCATCCATCCATCTATCATCTATCTTCAATTCCTACCCACTACCCATAAATAAAAAATATTTGAAGTCAGAAAATTGTCAAAACTCGAGTTCTACTTAAAAGAATTATGTTCTTTTAAAGTGTTATTTAAAAAATTATTTTAACCACTGCCCAGAGAGAGCCATCCCCTTCGCAGAGTCTCTCCCGTCTACCTGTAGCATTTGGGGCAAAGCCGCGAAGTGGGTGGCTCTCTCCGGGCAGCCGCCTGTCCCGGCCCTGCCAAAGTCGCACACGCCTTTCGCGACAGGGCTTGAAAAGCTCCCAGAGGCAACACGCGAAGCGAGCGGAGACCTCGCCCGGATCTGGAGACTTCACCCGGATGCCGCCATTTGGGTTCTTTTACCCTCTGCGCATGCGCAGAATGCTTTGCGCATGCGCAGAGGGTAAAAGAACCCAAATGGTGGTGGCGGGGTGGGTCGCGGTGGGGTCGCAGGGGCGGGGCGCGGGTCATGGCATTAGGAAGGTTGGGAACCGCTGGAATAGAGAATAGAATAGAATAGAATAGAATAGAATAGAATAGAATAGAATAGAATAGAATAGAATAGAATAGAATAGAATAACTGGTGATGTTTTTAAGAGTTTTCCACATGTTTGCTGGTTCATTTATTGAGAACTGATTCCTTAGCTTTTCAGAGTAGCTTCTTTTTGCTGCTCTGATCTCCCTTGTTAATACATTTCTGGCCTGATTGTACAGCATTCTATTACCTTTTCTGTAGGCTTCCTTTTTGGAACGATGTAGCTGCTTAAGTTTAGCTGTGAACCAAGGTTTATTGTTACTGTATATTCGCAAGTTCCTGGTCTGTACACATAGGTCTTCACAGAAGCTGACATATGATGTTACAGTATCTGTGAGTTCATCCAGATCTGCAGAGTTATCTTCAAAAATATTCCAGTCCGTGCAGTCAAAGCAAGCCTGTAGCTTTAACTTTGCCTCTTCAGTCCAATTCCTCACTGATTTAATTGTTGGTTTCGTGGCTTTAAATCTTTGTCTGTAAGCAGGTACAAGGGGAATCATGCAATGATCAGAGTGGCCCACAGCTGCTCGTGGTAAGGACCGATAAGCATCTTTTAGTGGTGTGTAGGAGTGGTCTAAAGTATTCTTGCTTCTGGTGGGACAATTGACATGCTGGAAATATTTTGGAAGCTCTTTCCTTAAATTACCTTTGCTGAAATCACCTAGAATAATGGCCAGTGGATCTGGGTATTTGGCTTCAGCCTCCATAATCCGATCAACTAGATTATACTCGAACAAGAGATGCTGAACGTTGTAGGTATCTTACCTGCAGCAGGTAGATAAGCCCCCTTATCTGACATGTCTTAGTGTGTATGATTCAGACCTGCTGTCAGAAATGTTGAATAAATTTGGGGTGGAAGGATGAATCTTAAATTACGTTTGCACACAGAAAGCCCCCAAGCTTTTCTACAGAAACAAGGCTGCCAGTTGTAAGTGAGGAAAACCAAACCGCCTTCCCCAGGGAATCACACTTATCGATATGCTGTTCTTAACCTAGCACAAAGGTGCTGAGCGTACAAGCCAACTTGTCTGGTAACGATTCTTGTTGTCTGATCTTGTTGGACTATTGATAACATATTTATTGATCAGAGAGCTGGCAGGCTTAGGAATTCTCCAGAGAGAGAAAATACCGCCACGGAGATCGACCAAGGTCTTTGAACTCGACAGCTTTGTTCCTTGAAGCCAAAGCAATTCAAGAGGGACCTTTTGCCCTTTCTTTTTCAAGCGGGACAGAATCTCCATCACAGGATTTGCTCTTTTTAAGGGTAAACAGGGTTTGATTGGGCACCAATCATGCCTGTAATGAAACCAGTAATACGACTGGGAGAGCCTCAGATTACTCACTATTCAAATGTGACTTTTTATACCCAACTCCACGTGTTTAAGAGCACCCTGCATCTGTCGCTGGGTATAGTTACCCAATTGAAAATCACTCTGGCCAGCTTGTCTTGTCTTTTTATATATTGCCTTAAAAATGTTGAATAGAATAGAATGGAATGGAATGGAATGGAATGGAATGGAATGGAATGGAATAGAATAGAATAGAATAGAATAGAATAGAATAGAATAGAATAGAATAGAATAGAATAGAATAGAATAGAATAGAATAGAATTGAATTGAATTGAAAAGAAAAGAATAATGGAATGGAATGGAATGGAATGGAATGGAATGGAATGGAATGGAATGGAATAGAATAGAATAGAATAGAATAGAATAGAATAGAATAGAATAGAATAGAATAGAATAGAATAGAATAGAATGGAACGGAACGGAACGGAACGGAACGGAGAATAGAATAGAATAGAATAGAATAGAATATAGAATAGAATGTAGAATAGAATAGAATAGAATAGAATAGAATAGAATAGAATAGAATAGAATAATGGAATGGAATGGAATGGAATGGAATGGAATGGAATGGAAAAGAATGGAATGGAATGGAATGGAATGGAATAGAATAGAATAGAATAGAATAGAATAGAATAGAATAGAATAATGGAATGGAATGGAATGGAATGGAATGGAATAGAATAGAATAGAATAGAATAGAATAGAATAGAATAATGGAATGGAATGGAATGGAATAGAATAGAATAGAATAGAATAGAATAGAATAGAATAGAATAGAATAATGGAATGGAATGGAATGGAAAAGAATAGAATGAAATGAAATGGAATGGAATGGAATAGAATAGAATACAATAGAATAGAATATAGAATAGAATAGAATAGAATAGAATAGAATAGAATAGAATAGAATAGAATATAGAATAGAATAGAATAGAATAGAATATAGAATAGAATAGAATAGAATAGAATAGAATAGAATAGAATAGAATAGAATAGAATAGAATAGAATAATGGAATGGAATGGAATGGAATGGAATAGAATATAGAATAGAATATAGAATAGAATGGAATGGAATGGAATGGAATGGAATGGAATGGAATGGAATGGAATGGAATGGAATAGAATGTAGAATAGAATGTAGAATAGAATAGAATAGAATAGAATAGAAGAATGGAATGGAATGGAATGGAAAAGAATGGAATAGAATAGAATAGAATAGAATAGAATAATGGAATGGAATGGAATGGAATGGAATAGAATAGAATAGAATAGAATAGAATAGAATAGAATAATGGAATGGAATGGAATGGAAAAGAATAGAATGAAATGAAATGGAATGGAATGGAATAGAATAGAATAGAATAGAATAGAATATAGAATAGAATAGAATAGAATAGAATAGAATAGAATAGAATAGAATAGAATAGAATAATGGAATGGAATGGAATGGAATGGAATAGAATATAGAATAGAATATAGAATAGAATGGAATGGAATGGAATGGAATGGAATGGAATGGAATGGAATAGAATAGAATGTAGAATAGAATGTAGAATAGAATAGAATAGAATAGAATAGAATAGAAGAATGGAATGGAATGGAATGGAATGGAATGGAATAGAATAGAATAGAATAGAATAGAATAGAATAGAATAGAATAGAATAGAATAGAATAGAATAGAACGGAACGGAACGGAGAATAGAATAGAATAGAATAGAATAGAATATAGAATAGAATGTAGAATAGAATAGAATAGAATAGAATAGAATAGAATAGAATAGAATAGAATAGAATAGAATAGAATAGAATAGAATAGAATAATGGAATGGAATGGAATGGAATGGAATGGAATGGAATGGAAAAGAATGGAATGGAATGGAATGGAATGGAATAGAATAGAATAGAATAGAATAGAATAGAATAGAATAGAATAGAATAGAATAGAATAATGGAATGGAATGGAATGGAATAGAATAGAATAGAATAGAATAGAATAGAATAGAATAGAATAGAATAGAATAGAATAGAATAGAATAATGGAATGGAATGGAATGGAATAGAATAGAATAGAATAGAATAGAATAGAATAGAATAGAATAGAATAGAATAATGGAATGGAATGGAATGGAAAAGAATAGAATGAAATGAAATGGAATGGAATGGAATAGAATAGAATAGAATAGAATAGAATAGAATATAGAATAGAATAGAATAGAATAGAATAGAATAGAATAGAATAGAATAGAATAGAATAGAATAGAATAGAATAATGGAATGGAATGGAATGGAATGGAATAGAATATAGAATAGAATATAGAATAGAATGGAATGGAATGGAATGGAATGGAATGGAATGGAATGGAATGGAATGGAATAGAATAGAATGTAGAATAGAATGTAGAATAGAATAGAATAGAATAGAATAGAATAGAAGAATGGAATGGAATGGAATGGAAAAGAATGGAATAGAATAGAATAGAATAGAATAGGATAGAATAGAATAGAATAGAATAGAATAGAATAGAATAGAATAATGGAATGGAATGGAATGGAATGGAAAAGAACAGAATGGAATGGAATGGAATGGAATAGAATAGAATAGAATAGAATAGAATAGAATAGAATAGAATAGAATAGAATAGAATAGAATAGAATAATGGAATAGAATAGAATAGAATAGAATAGAATAGAATAATGGAATGGAAAAGAATAGAATGAAATGGAATGGAATAGAATAGAATAGAATAGAATAGCATAGAATAGAATAGAATAGAATAGAATAGAATAGAATAGAATAGAATAGAATAGAATAATGGAATGGAATGGAATGGAATGGAATGGAATAGAATAGAATAGAATAGAATAGAATAGAATAGAATAGAATAGAATTGAAAAGAAAAGAATAATGGAATGGAATGGAATGGAATGGAATGGAATGGAATGGAATAGAATAGAATAGAATAGAATAGAATAGAATAGAATAGAATAGAATAGAATAGAATAATGGAATGGAATGGAATGGAATGGAATGGAATGGAATAGTTGGAAAGGACCTTGGAGATCTTCTAGTCCAACCCCCCTGCTCAGGCAGGAAACCCTATACCCGTGATGGTGAACCTATGGCACCCGTGCCAGAGGTGGCATGCAGAGCCCTCTCTGCTGGCACGCACGCCGTCGCCCCAGGTCAGATCTCCGTGGCGTTTCTTTCGTGAGCTTCTCTTTCCCTGCAAACGACGAAACAGAAGATCACAAAAGAAAGAGATCTTACCTCTTGCCACGCTGCCGGTGCTGGGATGCCCCACCTCCCACCGGCCAGTTGGTCTTCGGGTGTCTGCTGTGCATACGCGTGTGTCTGCACACGTGTGTGCGCATGTCCGCACACACGCACATTTATGCATGTCCACGTTTGCGTGTGCATGCACCTTTCAGTTTGGGCATGCGCGCGGTCAGTTTGGGCACTCGGTGTCTAAAAGGTTCGCCATCACTGCCCTATACCATTTCAGACAAATGGTTACCCAATATCTTCTTAAAAACTTCCAGTGTTGGAGCATTCACAACTTCTGGAGGCAAGTTGTTTCTCTGATTAATTGTTCTAACTGTCAGGAATTTTCTCCTTTTCCTAGCTTCTTCTCTCCTTGATTAGTTTCCATCAGTGGTGGGTTGTTCCCGGTTCAGACTGGTTCTTAGAACCGGTAGCCCCGGCTACGGAAGGCTCTGCCCACCCACCCAGGAGGCTTCTACGCATGCGCAGAAGTGTTGTGCGCGCGAGCGCAAACTGGTAGTAAAGGGTTTTAGAACCCACTACTTCTCCTTCTCCTCCTTCTCCTCCTCCACCTCCACCTCCTCCACCACAACCACCACCACCACCTCCTCCTCCTCCCCTCTTCCTCCTCCTCCTCCTCCTCCTCCTCCTCCTCCTCCTCCTCCTCCTCCTCCTCCTCCTCCTCCTCCTCCATTGCTTCTTGCCCTGCCTCCAGGTGCTTTGGAGAATAGCTTGACTCCCTCTTCTTTGTGGCAGCCCCTGAGATATTGGAAGACTGTTATCATGTCAACCCTAGTCCTTCTTTTCATTAAACTAGACATACCCCATTCCAGCAACGGTTCTTTATATGTTTTCACCTCCAGTCCCCTAATCATCTTTGTTGCTCTTCTCTGCACTCTTTCTAGAGTCTTAACATCTTTTTTACACTGTGGTGACCAAAACTGGATGCCGTATTCCAAGTGTGGTTCTTACATGGTTTGAGAATCCATTAAATTTATTTACATTATTCCTTATGTGAAAAATTTGTTTGGCACTTGTCGTTTTTGGTACTCATCGGGCCTCCCAGAACCAATTAATGAAGAGTACCAAGGTTCCACGGTACCATTAACATTTAAGATGGATCCACTGCATCTCCTTACCTGTTGGAATATCAGTCTAGCAAGCAAATAAACCAAATCATAGATATGCATTAAAAACTGATTGCAGAAGGCAACTTCGTAGACCTGCAGTTTACACTTGTTTCTGGACTTGACATCCATAATTGGAGAATGTTCACAGTCATAATTCAAATGCATTACAATATATATTGTCCCCCTGTAGCTTTCGTTCTCTTGCACTATAACTTTCAATTATATCTAGATAATGGATAACTTCAAACTGTAAGCGGTTTGTTCCCTGGAAGAAGAGTCCCACCAACATGCAATTATTTATGCTAATGACAATAATGAACTTTTTATACTTCTTGTCATCACAGCAGAGTGATGAGTTGCCAAAGTGTACATTAGCCCAATGGCGACATATTAATCACGAAAACTGGAAAGGTAATTGGAACAGAGACAAATGAAAGGGCTATCAGACCCATTTCGACAGCACAGTTGTTTCTACAAAAAGAAACTTACCTTTTAAATAAAAAAAGACTCAGAGTAAGCCATTAAGGCTCCTAACTTATGCAATTCGGATTAAACAAAGATGTTGAGACTCTAGAAACAGTGCAGAGAAGAGCAACCGGGATGATTAGGGGACTGGAGGCTAAAACATACGATGAACGGTTGCAGGAACTGGGCATGGCTAGTCTAGTGAAGAGAAGGACCAGGGGAGACGTGATAGAAGTCTTCCAATATTTGAGGGGCTGCCACAGAGAGGAAGGGGTCAAGCTATTCTCCAAAGCACCTGAAGACCAGACAAGGAATAATGGATGGAAACGGAACAAGGAGATATTCAACCTGGAAATAAGGAGAAATTTTCTGACAGTGAGAACAATCAACCAATGGAACAGAAGTTGCCTTCAGAAGTTGTGGGTCAACCTATTCTCCAAAGGATCTCAGGGCAAGACAAGAAGTAATGGATGGAAACTTATCAAAGAAAGATCTAACCTAGAATTAAGAAGAAATTTCCTGTCAGTGAGAACAGTTAATCGGTGGAATGGCTTGCCTCCAGAAGTTGTGGGTTCTCCAACACTGGAGGTTTTAAGAAGAGACTGGACAACCGTTTGTCTGAAATGGTATAGGGTCTCCTGCTTGAGCAGGGGGTTGGACTAGAAGACCTCCAAGGTCCCTTTCCTTTCAACTCTATTATTCCGTTAAGTTTCCAAGATGAGATTGGGCAACTATTTGTCTGGAATAGTGTAGGGTCTCCTGTTCGAGCAAGGGGTTGGACTAGAAGACCTCCAAGGTCAACTCTGTTATTCTAGTCTAGAGAAAAGAAGGACGATAGCAGTCTTCCAATATTTGAGGATCTGCCATAAAGAGGAGGCATTCTCCAAAGCACCAGAAGACAGGAAAAGAAGCAATGGATGGAAACTAACCAAGGAGAGAAGCAACCTAGAACTAAGAAGAAACTTCCTGACAGCAGGAACAATTAACCAGTGGAACAGCTTGACTTCAGAAGTTGTAGGGGCTCCATCACTGGAGGCTTTTAAGAAGAGACTGGACAGCCACTTGTCTGAAGTGGTATAGGGTCTCCTGCTTGAGCAGGAGGTTGGACTAGAAGACCTCCAAGGCCCCTTCCGACTCCGTAATCCAAGAACGGTTGTCCCACATTCATCCAACTTTACATTTTCTCAGCTTCGCCAGATGGCTTGTATCAAAGAGCTGTACTGAGGCCAACAAGATTTGAAATTGATTATTTACACCTCCTTAAGGCTCAGCTTTGGATCAAATAGTTTGACTCCTCTTTCTTGGGAAGTTTGGCCCATGCGTGCTGCATTAAAGGGATGGGGAATAAGAGCATTCCAGAAAATCATACCCCGTATCGATCCAAGAATGCCAGAATGATAAATGGTCTCTTTTCCCAGGTTCACGAGACAACAAAAAGACCCTCACCTGTTTCCATGACAACCCATGGTGTGAAAAAAAATTACAGCTTCAAACCTGGTGGACCTCATGAAAAAATGAACAGCAGACCACATCTTTTCTAAAAGATGATTTAGCAAAGTGTCACCTGAAGAACATTTTTCTGGGGTATAAAGTATAAAGGATTTCCCACCTCCCCAAAAAGGATATTTTAGATCCAAGGAACTTGTTTGTTTGTTTGTTTGTTTTATTTGTCAAGCATATATGATTAAAGCAAAGTATAAACAGTAAAATTATGAATATATATATATATATATATATATATATATATATATATATATATATATATATATATATATATATATATATATATTTATATATATATATATATATATATATATATATATATATATATTTATTTATTTATTTATTTATTTATTTATTTATTTATTTATTTATTTATTTATTTATTAGTACAAGCATGAATAAGAGTAAAAGAGGTATGAATATATGGGTACATTAGGACAGGTACGGTAGGCACGATTGTGCGCTTATGCACGCCCCTTACCGACCTCTTAGGAATGGGGTGAGGTCGATGGTAGATAATCTGAGGTTAAAGTTTTTGGGGTTTGGGGAAGAAACTACTGAGTCAGGTAAAGTGTTCCAGGCATTGACCACTCTGTTGTTGAAGTCGAATTTTTTGCAATCAAGTTTGGAGCGGTTCACTTTGAGTTTGCATCTGTTGTGAGCTCGTGTATTATTGCTGTTGAAGCTGAAGTAGTCGTTAACAGGTAGGACGTTGTGGCGGATAATTTTGTGAGCTACACTAAGGTCGGATCGAAGGCGGCGTAGTTCTAAATTTTCAAGTCCCAAAATTTCAAGTCTGGTTTCATACGGTATTCTATTGTGAGCAGAGGAATGTAATACTCTTCTTGTGAAATATCTCTGGATATTCTCAATTGTGTTAATGTCTGATATGTAGTGTGGGTTCCAGACTTGGGAAGATATCAAGAGAACTATAAAAAACACCAAGACTGCAGGGAGAAATTCTTTGAGATAATGAAAAATGATCAAAATGTGGATTGTCAACTTCCTTCCTTCCTTTCCAGAGGTCAGCTAATGTGATTTAGATACCTTGTGAAAAACAGAAACATCCAGTGAAGCAGAAAGCATCATTACTGCAAATACAGATTCACCAGCTGGGTGCAGGCTTACCACGAAGGCAGCAAATGAACTGCTTCAGCTTTGATAAGCCTTTCCCATTTTTAATTATTTTAACATAAAAAAGGGGAAAGGATTTAAAAAAACTTAAACATAATGTTAGAATGTTAGAATAGAATAGAGCTGGAAGAGACTTTGGAGGTCTTCTAGCCCAACCCCTTGCTCAAGTGGGAAAACCTATACCAGGGGTAGGCAAAGTTGGCTCTTCTATGACTCATGGACTTCAACTCCCAGAATTCCTAAGCTAGCATGATTGGCTCAGAAATTCTGGGAGTTGAAGTCCATGAGTCATAGAAGAGCCAACTTTGCCTACCCCTGGGCTATACCATTTCAGGCAAGTGACTGTCCCATCTCTTCTTAAAAACCTCCAGTGATGAAGCACCCACAATTTCTGGAGGCAAGCTGTTCCACTGGTTAATTGTCCTCACCGTTAGGAAGTTTCTCCTTAGTTCTAGGTTGCCTCTCTCTTTGATTAGTTTCCAACCATTGCTTTTTATTCTGCCCTCTGGTGCTATGGAGAATAATTTGACCCCCTCTTCTTTGTGGCAGCCCCTCAAATACTGGAATACTGCTATCATGTCACCCCTAATGAGCCGAGGTGACCCAGCGGTTAGAGGCAGGTATTGCAGGCCACTTTAGCTGACTGTGATCCGCAGGTCAGCGGTTCAAATCTCACCGGCTCAAGGTTGACTCAGCCTCCCACCCTTCCAAGGTAGGTAAAATGAGGACCCAGATTGTTGGGGGCAATATAAATATACATTGCTTACTGGTGTAAACCGCTTAGAGAGTGCTTGCACTGTGAGGCGGTATATAAATCTCACAAAATAAATAAATAAATAATGTATGTATGCATGTAAGAAACGCCATGTCAGTTTCTAAAGGTGGCATTAAACCTTGAGCATGTGAAATATGACAGGTAGTCCTTGACTTACTGACCACAATGGAGCCCAAATTTTCTGTGGCTAAATGAGATTGTTGTTAAGTAACTTTTTCCCAATTTTAATACCTTTCTTGCCACAGTTGTGAAACGCAGCAGTTGCTAAGTTAGAAACATAGCTGTAAAGTGAATCTGGATTCCCCATTGACTTTGCTTGTCAGAAAGTTGCAAAAGAGGATCACGTGACTCTCGGATACTGCAACCGTCATAGATTTGAACCAGTTACCAAGCATCTAAATTTTGATCTCGTGACCCTAAGGATGCTCCAATGGTTGTAAGTGTGAAAATGGTCACGGTCACTTTTTTCAGTGTAAAAAAAGTCTGTAAGGACTTGCCTCTCCCTTCCGATCAAGAAAGTAGAACTCTTGAAGCACTTAGCATTTCAAAAGGAAACTTTTGTTGAAAGGAAGGTGATAGCAAGGCAAGGAAAGCAGGATCTGAGGATTCCCGCGCAATTCAGTTAGGATAAAGCAGTTAGAAACCCCTCCCCTCAGTCCGATGTTGAATAAGCCAATCTGCAGGTGCAAAGTTGTTTTGAGAACCGCAGGCTAAGAAGGTGATAAGAAGTCGTTCTTAGGCGTCGATTGCTGGAAGCTCCAGAGCTGAGACAAAACAGATGGCCCTCTCCCACCTTACATTCCCAGGAATGTAAATCAAAGCACAGGATAGACAGGCACTGGGAAGAAGGTTATAAACTGAGGAATGCCTCCAGGCCCCTTCTGCACCAGAATGGCAGCATCCCAATAGGGATCTATGGAACACAGTCACTAGATTTAGATTTTAGATTTAGATTTATTATTAGAGTTGGAAGGGACCTTGTAGGTCATCTAGTCCAACCCCCTGCTCAAGCAGGAGTTCCTACACCATTTGAGACAGATGTCAGTCCAGTCTCCCCTTGAAGGTCGCAAGTGTTGGGGCTCTCACAACCTCCGCTGGCAACTTCTGTTCCACTGGTTGATCGCTCTCACCGTCAGAAAGTTTCTCCTCACTTCCAGATTGAATCTCTCCTTGGTCAGCTTCCATCCGTTATTCCTTGTTTGGCTTTCTGGTGCCATAGAGAACAGCCTGACCCCCCTCCTCTCTGTGGCATCCCCTCAAGTATTGGAACATTGCTATCATGTCACCCCTGGTCCTTCTCTTCGCCAGACTGGCCAAGCTCAGTTCCTGCAACCGCTCTTTGTATGTTTTATTTTCCACTAAATGAAGGACTACCTCTATTGGTGGAGCTTTCCGTTATGTTGTCAATGAACTAGTTCAGGGGTAGGCAAAGTTGCCTCTTCTATGACTCGTGGACTTCAACTCCCAGAATTCCTGAGGTAGCATGATTGGCTCAGAAAGTCTGGGAGTTGAAGTCCATGAGTCATAGAAGAGCCAACTTTGCCTACTCCTGAACTAGTTCATAGGTGGAGAGTGACAACAGATCTTCAATCCAAGACAAATAGAAAATTTAGGTCATTAACCAATAAAAGTATATTCAATAAAATGAACAACCCAAAACTACCCCCAGCAACAAGAACGATTGGCAACCATTTGTGGGAGGAGCTTGCACCTAATATAGCAAACTGTTGCTTCGCTTAGAGAAATAAATTTATCTTGGTTGTTGAAGAGATAATCCAAGACAGGTTTGCATCCTTAATCTTAATCTGCTTCCTAGAACAATTGGGAAGTGAGAGAAATGTTATTCTCTCTCCCGATCTCCCCCCAGAAATTATAGGATAAAAATGCAACACTGAAAATAATATCTATTGTCAAGAGATTTGTTTTGCAGAATCAAATACCAAAACAAAAAACAAAAACTCAGCCCTAGGCAGAGGTGGGATTCTACAGGTTCTAACAGGTTCTCTAGAACCGGTTGCTAACTTTCTAAACAGTTCGGAGAACCGGTTAGAATCTCCTTTGGTTTTTATTTATTTATTTATATTTATTTATTTGTGAGATTTATATACCGCCTCATAGTGCAAGCACTCTCTAAGTGGTTTACACCAGTAAGCAATGTATATTTATATTGCCCCCAACAATCTGGGTCCTCATTTTACCTACCTCGGAAGGATGGAAGGCTGAGTCAACCTTGAGCCGGTGAGATTTGAACTGCTGACCTGCGGATCACAGTCAGCTAAAGTGGCCTGCAGTACTGCCTCTAACCACTGTGCCACCTCGGCTCTAAAAGTTTTTCCTCACTTTACAGGGTTAATCCTGTAAGGAATTACAACATTCTGGTGTTGTTTCCATAGCCTAATCTTTATTGCCCTGCTTAGAGAAACTGCCTCTCCCTTAACCCTTATTACATTCTTGGCAGTAGAATGTTAGTCTCTAGACTTACTGTCTCCAGAGTTTTTTCTTCTTCTTTGCTTGACTTTCTTAAAGGGGAAGGGTTGTTTTAAGCTTTTTACACTGCTGTTGGGAGGAAATACTCCCCTGTTGGAGTTCTTCCAGCACAGAGCTGCCGGAAAGAAGCTTTTAATGACAAGGAACCAAGATGAGTGACATTCAGCAAGGCTTCTTGGCTAGCTAGAAAGATTGACATTCAAACGTGAGTTTACATACCCTTTCTGACTTTTGGTCTAAAACTGGTTTTTGGTGAAGTTTAATTCTGTGCTTGGGGATGTTTAATCCTGTGTTTATTGATGGGATAATTTTCCCTATTCAGCTTTGTTTGGAAGGAAAAATGTTAATCTCTGTTCCTGAAAAGAAGCAGCTTCAGAAATCTGGCTAGTTCCTGTGTCTATTTGTTCTGGTAATTAGTTTAACAAGCAACAGCTGCTGTGTTTGCTCCTTTGCTTCATTCTAGTTAGGCTTATCTCAAGTGCTTTTTCTATCTGGGGAGGGGGTCTTCCTTCAGTGCTTTAGTGGTTCTTGGCACTGTCATTTTGGGGTGTACTTCCAAGAGGCAGGATGCAAGCTTGGCACTGATTTTTTTACTGCCTTTCTGGAGGGCATGTGATCTTTCCTTGAATCTGGATGATTTCCTTAGGATATCTTATGAGGTGAGTGAGACCAGCTGGTATCTTTAAGTGGTGCAAATGGATCTGAGGATTGCTTCTCCTGGGTGTGCTCTTTCTGGAGAGCTTAAATGACCTCTCTGCTAAAGGTTTTCACTTTATGAGCAAGAGTTGGCTGCTGATAGTTATCACTGCATTTTAACCATTTTAATAGCAATAGCAATAGCACTTAGACTTATATACCGCTTCATAGTGCTTTACAGCCCTCTCTAAGCAGTTTACAGAGTTCAGCATATTGCCCCCAACAATCTGGGTCCTCATTTTACCCACCTCGGAAGGATGGAAGGCTGAGTCAACCTTGAGCCTAGTGAGATTTGAACAGCTGAACTGCTAGACTAGCAGTCAGCCTGCAGTGGCTGCATTTAACCACTGCGCCATCTCGGCTCTTCCTCAAGGTGCTCCGGCACCCTGCCTGATTTGTAACTCCAGCTTGCAGGTATTTCAAATATAATGACTGATATTTAGGGCAGCTTTTTGCAAGCAAAGAAGCTTTTTGTATCTTTGTACCGGTAATCCTTGACTTACAACAGTTCATTTAGTGACCATTCAAAGTTACAATGGCACTGGAAAAAGTGACTTATGACTGTTTTTCACACTTACGACCGTTGCAGCATCACCACAGTCACGAGAGGCCAGGCGCGGAGAAGCGCCCCTCGTTGTGAATGACGTCGAGTTGGCCACGCCCACCCAATCACATGACCACCTGTCCATGCCGGGTGCACATAGGGACTACTCAGAGGGCTGAAAAGGTGATTTTTGACCGGTCCTCACACTTACGACTGTCCTCACATTTTACGTTTTGCGCCCTATCTTGTCACCATGGTGAAGAGAAGCACCGCAGTTGTGAAGTGAGTGACACAATTGTTAAGAATGCTGCAATGGGCATAAATGTGAGGACGGTCGTAAGTGCGAGGACCGGTCATAATTCATTTTTTTCAGCCCTCTGAGGAGGTTGCAGGTCTTCTAGTCCAACCCCCCTGCCCAGGGCAGGAGACTTCATAGTATACCATCTTGGACAAATGGTTGCCCAATATTTTCTTGAAAATCTCCAGCAACGAAGCAACCACAAACTGTTCCATTGATTAATTTTTCTCATTGTCAGGAAATTCCTCCTTATTTCCATATTGATTCTCCCTGTGATGAGCTTCCACTCATTGCTTCTTCTCAGGGGCTTTAAAGAACAAATCACCCCCCCCTCTTCTCTGTGACTGTCTCTCAAATCCTGGAAGATGTTTCTCATGTTCCCACAACCCTTCCCTTCGTTAGACTAAACATAACTAGTTCCCCTAGGCCAGTGATGGCGAACCTTTTTGGCACCGAGTGCCCAAACCAGAATGTGCATGCATGTGTGTGCACGTGTGCGTGCCGGAGCACCGGAGCGCCGGAGTGCCGGAACGCCGGAAAACTGAAGAGCAGCTGGCTGGCATGCGCATGCCTATTTTCAGGCCTTTTTCCGGCTCTCTGGCGCCCGCAAAGACAAGCTCACTGCCGCGCATGTGCGTGCTGGAAACCAGAAGAGCAGCTGGTAACTTCGCACGTGCCCACAGAGAGGGCTCTGTGTGCCACCTCTGTCACGCATGCCATAGGTTCGCCACAGGGGCGGGTTCCTAGTTTTTTTACTACCACTCTGTGGCCGTGGCTTATTTTGTGGGTGTGGCTTGCCAGCCATGTGACCGGGTGGGCGTGGCTTCTCGGACTGCTGAAGGGAGGGGAACTGAGATAGGTCCTGCCACCCATTCCCCCTCCCCTCAGCAGCTCGAGAAGCCTCAAATGTGCGAAAATGCCTGGGATTATCACCGCGCGTTCGTGGCTTCTCGGACTGCTGAAGGGAGGGGAATGGAGATAGGTCCTGCCACCCATTCCCCCTCCTCTCAGCAGCTCGAGAAGCCTCAAACGTGCGAAGATGCCTGGGATCATCACCACACATTCGTGGCTTCTCGGACAGCTGAAGGGAGGGGAATGGAAATAGCTCCTGCCGCCCGTTCTTTCAGTGTCTCACACACTCCCTCAGCCATCCTCCCCTGCTTGGACTCAATGTGGGGTAGGAAGGCAGCGCATGCGCAGTGCCGGAAGCTTGGCTTCTAAGCATGCGCAGAAGAAAATTTTTTTAAAAATGTAAAAACATTTTTTTTAAAAAATGGCAGCACCCAGGCACCGGCAACCGACCGCACCGGTACTGTGACGTCACCAGTGGGCCGCTACCAGTGCTATAGAGTGGACCGCACCGGTAGGAACCCACCACTGGTTCGCCATCACGGCCTTAGGCATTCCTCATAAGATTTAGCCTTCAGACCCCTCCAGATTTTGTCTAAGATTAGCCAAAGACCCTAATTCACACATGCATGATTTGTACTATCTTCCACTATTGGACACTAGACCCTATCTCAGATTTTATTTCTTTATATGAGGATTAGTGGCTACTCTGAGAACTCTGGAATGGAATGGAATATTCTTTATTGGCCAAGTGTAACTGGACACACAAGGAATTTGTCTCCAGTGCATAAGCTCTCAATATACATGCAAAGTGATAAGTCATAGATCATAAATCATAAGATACAATCCTAAATCACAAGATACAGACAATGATAAATGATAAATCATAAGATACCAATAGGAGAAGGGAATGGGAGAAAGATGGGAAGATGAGAAAGTTGAGAATATGGGAAAGATGAGAAGGATAATAGTAATACAGCCATACTACATCGGTAAATATCTTTAGGCCTAAGACAGTGCTGTGGGAATTAAGTGTTCAGCAGAGAGAGGAGAGAGAGAGAGAGGGAGGGAGGGAGGGAGGGAGAGAGAGGGAGAGAGAGGGAGGGAGAGAGAGAGAGAGAGGGAGAGAGAGAGAGATGCAGAGAAGAGAAGAGAAGGAGAGGGAGAGAGGGAGAGTAAATGAGAGACAGCCAGTGAGAGAGAGGGTGGAGAGAGAGAGAGAGAAGAAAAGAAGAGAGAGAGGGAGGGAGGGAGGAGAGAAGAAGAGAGGGAAGGAGGGAGAGAGAGATATGCAGAGAAGAGAAGAGAAGAGAAGGAGAGAGGGAGAGGGAGAGTAAATGAGAGACAGCCAGTGAGAGAGAGAGGGGGGGAGGGAGAGAGAGAAGAAAAGAAGAGAGAGAGGGAGGGAGAGAGAAGAGAAGAAGAGAGGGAAGGAGAGAGAGAGAAGAGAAGAAGAGAGGGCAGGAGGGAGGGAGGGAGAGAGAGAGAGAGAGAGAGAGATGCAGAGAAGAGAAGGAGAGCGAGAGAGGGAGAGGGAGAATAAATGAGAGACAGCCAGTGAGAGAGACAGAGGGGGAGAGAGAGAGAGAGAAGAAAAGAAGAGAGTGAGTGAGAGAGAAGAGAAGAAGAGAGGGAAGGAGGGAGAGAGAAGAGAAGAAGAGAGGGCAGGAGGGAGAGAGAGAGAGAGAGATGCAGAGAAGAGAAGAGAAGGAGAGAGGGAGAGGGAGAATAAATGAGAGACAGCCAGTGAGAGAGACAGAGGGGGAGAGAGAGAGAAGAAAAGAAGAGAGGGAAGGAGGGAGAGAGAAGAGAAGAAGAGAGGGAAGGAGTGAGGAGAGAGAGAGAGAGAGAGAGAGAGAGAGAGAGAGAGAGAGAGAGAGAGAGAGAGAGAATGGGTGGAGCATTGAGAAAAAAATTCAGTGAAAAATTCAGTGAAAACTGAATTTGCACAATAACTAATGGAATTTGCACCCAAGAGAGAAAGTAAATTGCTGTGAATAGCACAAGCAATGAAAGGAATATAAACAGAAAGGAACAGTGAGAGTCAGAATCTTCCTATTTAAAAATAACTAAAAGCCAGGACTTCCCTAAGTCCAGATTCTGGCATTAAAAAACAAAAACAAAAAACGGAATTGCTAGAGTTGCCAGTTTCAAAACAACACAAGTGACAGAGCAGACTGAAGGAACCTTTGGCAAATCCAAATTAATTTATATAGCCAACATTTTGCCTTTCTAGGGGATAATTAATGAGCTGACAAGCAGCATAAGCTCATCTCTGGAATAATTTGCCACACAGAGGGCTCTCGTCTGCTTAGCTGCCTCCAATAAACATTGCTGAGAATATTTATATAAATTTGTCATAATAACCTGGCAGGCATCTTGGAGCATCTATTCATCTGTTACCTACACTTAATTTGCTCTTATCTGCTACTGTAGAGAAACAGAATCAGTTCATTAAACTGGGGCATTGTGTGGTTTTTTTCCTCTTTCCTGGTTTCTCCATGGGGTTGTTTTGTCAGCCCCAAAGAGCATTTTAAGAAGCAGTGTTGGGACTTTCTGCCTTGGGTTTGAGGTCCAAATGATTACAGACATTTAACCAGGGTACAACATAAGCCACCATGGGTGACTACAAGACATGGGGCTGTGTTACGAATGGCAACACCAGAAAAATTCTGCATTTTCTCCCCTCTTCCAGTTCTGATTCAGTTTAAGGAAAGATTTTTCCTTTTGAAATTTTGTTCAGAAGAGAAGAGAAATTCTCTAGAGGTGGAGTAGGTGTTTCTAAACTTGTCTATTTATAAGGAGGCGAAAAATCTCTAGGCGAATGTCCTCTTTTTTCATTGCACAATCCTTTCGTACAGAGGTGGGTTCCTTCCCGGTTCAGACCGGTTCGCCCAAACTGGTAAGCGACCCGCTGGTGACATCACGATGATGTCACGGAACCGGTTCGGTCGGTGCCGGTCTGTGGGTGCCGCCATCTTTTTTTTTTAATTTTTCAGAATTTGTGTTTGTTTTTTTAGATTTTTCTTTCGAATTTTTTCCTGGTTTTTTCTTCTTCTGCACATGCGCAGAAGCCTAGTTTCCAGCACTGTGCATGTGGTCGCCATTTTGTTTTAGGCTTTTTTAAAAAGTTTTTTTGGATTTTTTGCCAATGTGCATGCGCATGTGCACGAAGAGACTGGACTGCCATTTGTCAGAAATGGTGCAGGGTCTCCTGCTTGGGCAGGGGGTTGGACTAGAAGACCTCCAAGGTTCCTTCCAACTCTGTTAATCTGTTTAACTCTGTTAAAAACAACAACTAATCAACCAAATCAGGGGCGGGTTGCTCTCTTACCTCACTACCGGAGCTCTGCGTGCGCATTGCCACGTTTGGTGTGCGTGCCCCCTCGCTACGTGCGCGTGCCCCCTCGCTACACGCACGTGCCCCCTCGCTATGCACGCGTGCCCCCTTGCTATGCGCACGTGCCCCCTCACTACGCGCACACCCCCTCACTACACACACGCGCCCCTTACATGATTTTGCTGAGGTGGCGCAGTGGTTAAATGCAGCTACTGCAGGCTACTCCAGCTCACTGCTAGTTCAGCAGTTCAGCTGTTCAAATCTCACCAGGCTCAAGGTTGACTCAGCCTTCCATCCTTCTGAGGTGGGTAAAATGAGGACCCAGATTGTTGGGGGCAAGAGGCTGACTCTGTAAACCGCTTAGAGAGGGCTGTAAAGCACTATGAAGCGGTATATAAGTCTAAGTGCTATTGCTATTGCTATTGCTATTTTGCTTCCGCGCATGCGCGCAAGCAAAATCTCGGCGAAATCTTGCGAGGGGACACACACGGAAGCAAAATCTCACCGAAATCATGCGCACGAACATCCCCTCGCAAGATTTCGCCGAGATTTTGCTTCCGCACATGTGTGAAAGCAAAAAAACCCAAAAATACAGCACCGGAGCAGCCGCGCTCAAATAGCGCCATCTGCTGGCTGCTACCGGTACTGTAGAGTGGGTCGCACCGGTAGGAACCCACCACTGAACCAAATCAAAACAAACAGTGGGTCTTCTTCCAGATGGGAAATATTCTGCTCACCCCCCTGGTTTCAGTTTTGACTTCTCATTTCTTTTAACAAGTACCTTCTCTCGGTACCTACCCCTTTCTACCAAAAATAGCATTTGTTTTGGAAGCTTCCAACCAAACATGGTCTCTTTCGAGTTCCCTGTCAAGAAAGATGGGAAGTGATGGAACAGACTTTGTCCATCACATACAATGGATGAGTTCTTGTCTTTCCATAATCCAAAGACAGCTGTGGTTATAAAACCTGAAACTTGGCTTGATTTATCAGACAGAAGGGAAAACAGCAGCTGCTGCTGTCTCTCAAAATTTGGGGGATTTCCAACGTGCAGGGCTAAATTTGGTACCGTTCATGATGTGATTTCTTTCTTTCTTTCTTTCTTTCTTTCTTTCTTTCTTTCTTTCTTTCTTTCTTTCTTTCTTTCTTTCTTTCTTTCTTTCTTTCTTTCTTTCTTTCTTTCTTTCTTTCTTTCTTTCTCTTTCTTTCTTTCTTTCTTTCTTTCTTTCTTTCTTTCTTTCTTTCTTTCTTTCTTTCTTTCTTCCTTTCCTTCTTCCTTTCCTTCTTTCCTTCCTTCTTTCCTTCTTTCCTTCTTTCCTTCTTTCTTTCCTTATTTCTTTCCTTCTTTCTTTCTTTCTTTCCTTCCTTCCTTCCTTCCTTCCTTCCTTCCTTCCTTCCTTCCTTCCTTCCTTCCTTCCTTCCTTCCTTCCTTCCTTCCTTCCTTCCTTCCTTCCTTCCTTCCTTCTTTCTTTCTTTCTTTCTTTCTTTCTTTCTTTCTTTCTTTCTTTCTTTCTTTCTTTCTTTGCCTTCAAGGGTTTTATCTCATCTCACATTTGGAAACTTCCGAAAATTAGCCTAGAAAGAAATGCTTGGGATGCTGGCTTTCCCTAGCTCACAGTTTGAAAAGTCACATTCAGGTTCTATCATCCTGAAAGAACACCCACAATCAGGCACAAAGAACTCAAATGCCTCTACACAAATGCACAAAGCCTAGGGAATAAACAGGGTGAACTTGAAATGTTAATGCACGAAGGTACACATGACATAGTCGGAATAACAGAAACTTGGTGGGATGAATCACACGATTGGAACACACAGATAAAAGGATACAAACTCTTCAAAAAAACCAGATCACATAAAAAAGGAGGTGGTGTTGCACTGTATATAAAGGACCACTATGTAGCTACAGAGCTACAAGTAACCAAGGAAGAAAACCCATTAGAATGCATTTGGGTCAACATAAAAGAAAAAAAGAATGACACAACAATAGGAGTATACTACAGACCACCAAACCAAACAGAAACAATGGACACCCTTTTTACCAACCAGCTAAAGAACATATGCAAGAAAAACAACATTGTAATAATGGGAGACTTCAACTACCCGGACATCAACTGGAAAACCAACTCAGCACCAAGTGAGAAATCTAACAGATTCCTAACCAGCCTAGCCGACAACTTCATTGTCCAAAAAGTGGAGGAGGGAACTAGAGGGGCAGCCATACTGGATCTAATACTTACAAACAGAGAAGAAACAATAGAAGGAGTCGAAGCTGCGGGAACACTGGGCGAGAGTGACCACGTAATACTAAAATTCACCATAACGCAAACACAAATAACTGAACATAACGACACCTATATCCCAGACTTTAAAAAAGCTGACTTCAATAAACTCAGAGAAAACCTGGGAAAGATCTCTTGGATGGAAGTACTAAAGGGTAAAACAACTCAAGAAGCCTGGGAGATCCTGAAAAACACGATCATAAAAGCCCAGAACACCACAATACCGATGAGGAAGAAAAACAAGAAATCCAAAAGGAAACCAGCATGGCTAAACAAAAATCTCACCGATAAACTGAATGAAAAAAAAGATAAATACAAAAAATGGAAAGAGGGGCACATAACCAAGGCAGAGTACCAACAGACTCGCAGAATCTGTACAGAATCTGTACTCGCAGAACAGAATCGCCAGAATCTGTAAAGAAAAAATCAGGACAGCAAAGGCCCAGAATGAACAAAGACTCGCAACAAAAGTCAAAGACAACAAAAAAAGCTTCTTTCAACACATAAACAACAAGAAAAAAATCAAAGAAACAGTTGGTCTACTAAAGAGAGAAGACGGCAAAGAAGTAACAGGCAACACAGACAAAGCAGAGCTACTGAACACATTCTTCGCATCAGTCTTCACACAAAAGGAAACTGCAGCTCAACTACCCAGCAACACAAATATAAAAAACAGATTCGAAGCAAGACTCAACCTAAGCAAAAATACAGTAAGAGATCACCTATCTGAACTTAACGAATACAAAGCACCAGGACCAGACGGATTACATCCCAGAGTCCTAAAGGAACTGGCAGAAGTCATTTCAGAACCACTGCACCACATCTTCCACAAATCCTGGAACACAGGGGAACTCCCTGTGGACTGGAAAAGAGCTGACGTGGTCCCCATCTTCAAAAAAGGTAAAAAAACAGACCCCGGAAACTACAGACCAATCAGCCTAACATCAATACCTGGGAAAATACTGGAAAAAATAATTAAAAACCAGATCTCACATCATCTAAAAACAAACCAAGTAATAACCAACAGCCAACATGGATTTGTTAAGAACAAGTCATGCCAAACCAACCTCATTTCATTCTTCAACACTGTGACCAAATTAGTAGACCAGCGTAATGCAGTAGACATAATATACCTGGACTTTAGCAAAGCATTTGACAAAGTAGACCACAACCTACTCCTTCATAAGCTAGAAAAAAGCGGGATAGACAGCTACACAACCAGATGGATTAACAATTGGCTGACCAACCGTACCCAGCGAGTAGTCCTCAATGGCTCTAAGTCCACATGGAGAGAAGTAAGCAGTGGGGTACCACAAGGTTCCGTCCTAGGCCCAGTACTCTTCAATATCTTTATAAATGACCTAGATGAGGGAATAGCAGGAGAACTAACCAAATTTGCAGATGACACCAAGCTGGCGGGAGTAGCAAACACCCCAGACGACAGACTCAAAATCCAGAGGGACCTCGACAGACTCGAACACTGGGCCCAAACCAATAAAATGAAATTTAACACAGAGAAAAGTAAAATTCTGCACCTAGGCAAGAAGAATCAAAAATACACATACAAACTGGGTGAAACCACACTCAATAGCAGCGATTGCGAAAGGGATCTCGGAGTCCTAGTAGACAGCCAACTAAATATGAGCCAGCAGTGTGCAGCAGCAGCCAAAAAGGCCAACACAGTCCTGAGCTGCATAAATAGAGGGATACAATCAAGGACCAGAGAGGTACTAGTACCACTCTATAAAGCCTTGGTCAGACCACACCTAGAGTACTGCATCCAGTTTTGGTCACCACATTACAAAAAAGACATTGAAACTCTAGAGAAAGTGCAGAAGAGAGCAACCAGGATGATAAAGGGTCTGGAAAATAAAACATACGAAGAGCGGTTGCAGGAACTGAGCTTGGCCAGTCTAGCGAAGAGAAGGACCAGGGGTGACATGATAGCAGTGTTTCAATACTTGAGGGGATGCCACAGAGAGGAGGGGGCCAGGCTGTTCTCTATGGCACCAGAAAGCCAAACAAGGAATAACGGATGGAAGCTGACCAAGGAGAGATTCAACCTGGAAGTGAGGAGAAACTTTCTGACGGTGAGAGCGATCAACCAGTGGAACAGCTTGCCAGCGGAGGTTGTGAGAGCCCCAACACTTGCGACCTTCAAGGAGAGACTGGACTGCCATCTGTCTCAAATGGTGTAGGAACTCCTGCTTGAGCAGGGGGTTGGACTAGATGACCTACAAGGTCCCTTCCAACTCTAATAATAAATCTAAATCTAAATCTAAAATCCTACCTGTTTAAAAGTAGATTTTTTTGATTCATTTGGTTAACGAGGTTCTCTTTATTTAGTTTTAGTATGTTTAGAGAACAGATCAAAGGTTAGGACATACTTCTGCTGGAATACTGAAAAATCAAACAGGTTCTGAAACTTTTCAGCACCACTGTGTCAAAATAGAAACTGGGTTGGGTGAATCTTCGGGGACTGGAAGTTAAAACATATGAAGAACAGATGCAGGAATTGGATATGTTTAGTCTAACAAAGAAAAGGACTAGGGGTGACATGATAGCAGTGTTCCAATATTTGAGGGGCTGCCACAAAGAAGAGGGGGTCAACCTATTTTCCAAAGCACCAGAAGGCAAGACAAAAAGCAATGGGTGGAAACTAATCAAGGAGAGAAGCAACCTGGAACTAAGGAGAAATTTCCTGAGAGTGAGAACAATTAACCAGTGGAACGACTTGCCTTCAGAAGTTGTGGATGCTCCATCACTGGATGTTTTTAAGAAGAGACTGAACAGTCAGTTGTCTGAAATAGTAGAGGTTCTCCTGCTTGAGCAGGGGGCTGGACTAGAAGACCTCCAAGGTCCCTTCCAACTCTGTTATTCTATTCTATTCTATTCTATTCTATTCTATTCTATTCTATTCTATTCTATTCTATTCTATTCTATTCTATTCCATTCCATTCTGAATTGTAGGTAATCAGGGTTTAAGAATGAGGTTTGAGCAAGCTATACATCCACAAATATACCATACATATATAGACATGCTATATAATGTTCACACACACACACACACACACATACATATACATATACACACACATATAGTACACACACACACATCATACATCATACATACATACATACATACATACATATACATACATACATATATACATACTGTCCATTTTGAATACACAATGGAAAGAGGAAACTTGAGAGTTCACAAGGTTGATACTAATCCTTGATGCACAAGGATTTAAGCAACAGATCCTTTTTTTTTTTACAAAATCCCTACAATTTAATGTCTGGTTTCTTTGCGAGTTGCTGCAATGAAGGTTGCAAACAGTAGCAAGGAATTTGCATTTTTGCGTGATGCTGAATTGTTTCCAGGATGCTGTGAAGCATCTGAAGAGCTCCGCTCACTTTTCTCTAAAGCTCTACAAGAGGTTCTTCCAAAATATTAGCAGGTGTGAAATCATGGTCAGCAGAGCTGTGATAAAAGCCTGACATCCACTTACTGTGGACAGGACGGGCGGGCCACCTCTTCCTTTCCTCGATGGCTCTGCAAGACTCTTATTATAGCTGCTTTTCAGGCCTCCGATTTGTGTTTAAAATAATCTTTCAATGCACGGTAGACAATACGGGCAGAAACGCCACCCTTGGCCCCAGTTCCAGCTCTTCCTTGGCATACTTAACTTCCTGTGTCTGACCTTCCTCTCCTTTTTGTTCTCAGTCCTGGACAGATCTTCCTTCTGCTGGCAAGTCAGGTTTTCTCTGTGTCACAAAAGAAGCCGAAGGATACATCATAAAATGATTCCCCTCCCTGTCACCTCTCTCACCTTTTCTTTGGCAATTGGCAAGATTCAGCTCTTTCGCGCTTATTTGCCAGTCTGCTTCTGGAGACTCCAAGCTCTCTGCATCTTAAAAATCAATGAACTTGGCAACGAAAGCAAAGGGAGGCCTTGCTTCAACACACGCTGTGCAGCCTAATTTACTGGAGAAGAAATAAAGAAAGGAGATAGAGAAAGAAATATCCTTCCCTTCCCTTCTCTTTCTTTCATCTCTTTGTCCTTTCCTTTCCTTCTTTCCTTTCCTTTCCTTTCCTTTCCTTCCCTTTCCTTTCCTTCCCTTCCCTTCTCTTTCTTTCATCTCTTTGTCCTTTCCTTTCCTTTCCTCCTTTCCTTTCCTTTCCTTCTTTCCTTTCCTTTCCTTTCCTTTCCTTTCCTTTCCTTCCCTTCCCTTCCCTTCCCTTCCCTTCCCTTCCCTTCCCTTCCCTTCCCTTCTCTTTCTTTCATCTCTTTGTCCTTTCCTTTCCTCCTTTCCTTTCCTTCTTTCCTTTCCTTTCCTTTCCTTTCCTTTCCTTTCCTTCCCTTCCCTTCCCTTCCCTTCTCTTTCTTTCATCTCTTTGTCCTTTCCTTTCCTTTCCTTTCCTTTCCTTTCCTTTCCTTTCCTTTCCTTTCCTTTCCTTTCCTTTCCTTTCCTTTCCTTTCCCTTCTTTCCCTTTCCTTCCCTTCCTTTCCTTTCCTTCCCTTCCTTTCCCTTCCCTTCCTTTCCTTTCCCTTCCCTTCCTTTCCTTTCCCTTCACTTCCTTTCCTTTCCTTTCTTTATCCTTCCTTCCCTTCCCCCTTCCCCCTTCCCTTCTCTTCCCTTTATCTCTTTGTCCTTCCTTTTCCTTTTCCTTTTCCCTTTCCTTTTTCTTTTCCTTTTCCTTTTCCCTTTCCTTTCCTTATCCTTCCTTCCCTTCCCCCTTCCCTTCCCTTCCCCCTTCCCTTCTCTTCCCTTCTCTTTCTAGTCTTACAAGTAAGTAAGTAAGTAAGTAAGTAAGTAAGTAAGTAAGTAAGTAAGTAAGTAAGAAAGAAAGAAAGAAAGAAAGAAAGAAAGAAAGAAAGAAAGAAAGAAAGAAAGAAAGAAAGTAAGATGAAACAGTTCCTTTTGTCAGATATTTTTATTTATCCAAAATATGGAAAATTCAGAGGAACCTTTGGTCTCATTTCTTTGAAGAAGAGAACGGCAGTGACTTTGGTAAAATAGCTGATCTCTCTTTTATGTTGGCATCAACCTTCTTGCGTTTCTCCAACCCCTCAACAGATGCTTCTCACGTGCACCCAGAGTAATATCCGTTGGTTCGAACTTAGTTTTTCTTTCCAAAAGCCGAGCCCATCAATAAATAAATTAGCAAGATGCATCCTAATTCTGGGTTGTCATTCTGGGCTATTAATCAGCAATCTGTCTAAGGCATGAATATGACTGCCTTTTATGTATCTTGGAACAGGCTGTGGTATTTAGCTCTCAACAGTTGGCAACCGAAGAAGAGGATTTTCTATTACCTGAAAACAGAGCTAGTAATGACACAGAATTTGCCTATTTGAGGAAATTTACACATACGTGAATCCGATACGAAACGATTCCCTGCAACCACTGTTTTTTTTCCCCTCCTGCTGCCTCTCGTTTCACCTGGAACCATATTGTCATCGGTCCATTCAACGGCAATTCCGCTTCCTTCTGTCTTCTTCCCCTTCTGGGAGAGCTTCGGAATGAACCAGTTACTTTCTGTGTCAGAGCAATTTCAACAAAAGACTTTAATTTGCTGGGAAAGAAACCCTTTGCCTTCGCTCCGTTGTTTCCTGGATCCTTTACAAGAGCGCATCTATTACCCAGATGAAATATCCAAGCACTGCCTTTGCATGTTGGTTAGCACTCTAATAAAACCAATCTTGTGATGGAATAGAGTCAGGTTTACGCTTGGAAGATATTAAATCCCGCTGATCCATGAAGGCTACGGAAGGTAAATTCCCCTAGCGTTCATAGGCCAGAAGGTTTTAATATCTGAAGATAGAGATATGCCGATAACCCTCGACTTATGACCAGAATTGGGAACAGTAATTTTGTTGCTAAGCAAGGTACCGTATTTTTCGGAGTATAAGATGCACCTTTTTCCTCCCTAAAAGTGGCTGAAAATTTGGGTGCGTCTTATACTCTGAATGTAGCTTTTTCGGAGCTTTTTCCCCAGCCCTAACTAGGTGCTAACAGATCTTCCCAGCTCTTACTGGCTTGCAGGTTCTTTCATTGTTACTCTCTCCGAAGAATGTTTTTCCAGCCCTAAGTCTTTGCAGGGTTTTTTTCGTTGCTCTACTTGCTCCGAATAAGTTTTTTTCTAGCCCTAACCAGGTGCTAACGATCTTCCCAGTTCTTACCGGCTTGCAGGCTCTTTCATTGTTACTCTCTCCGAAGAAGGTTTTTTTAAGTCCTAACCAGGGGATAAAATAATGTGCTGAAGCTGCTCCGAATAAGTTTTTTTCTAGCCCTAACCAGGTGCTAACGATCTTCCCAGCTGTTACTGGCTTGCAGGCTCTTTCATTGTTACTCTCTCAGAAGAAGGTTTTTTAAAGTCCTAACCAGGGGATAAAATAATGTGCTGAAGCTGACCAGACTAAGGACGCTAGCCAGATGAATACCTGGTAGGCAGATTGTTTCCCCCCCCCCTATTTTCCTCCCCAAAACTAAGGTGCGTCTTATACTCCGGTGCGTCTTTTACTCCGAAAAATACGGTAGGTGTTAAGTAAGCCACAACCCATTCTACATCCTTTTTTGGCATGGATTTTAAAGGAATCACTGCAGTTGTTAAGAACACAGATTGTTAAGAGTTGCAACTTCCCCCATGGATATTGCTTGTCAGAAACCAACCTGGGAATGTCATCCCTGGACAGTGCAACTGTCATAAGTACGGGCCGTTTGCCAAGTGCTTGAATTTTGCTTATGTGACTGTGGGGATGTTGCCAGGATCATAAGCATAAGGACCTGCTGCAAGTTAGTTTTTTTTTCACTGCCGTTGTAATCTCTAATGGTCGCTAAACAAATCATTGTAAATCCAAGACTGCTTGTGTGTTGAAGTGTACAGTGTGTTCTCAATGCGGACAATAATGAAAAAAAAAATACAAAAAGGCTTTAGGGTAAAACCTAAAAAACTGGAGGTTTTTAAGGAAAGATTGGACAGCCATCTGTCCAGAATGGTATAAGGCAGTGATGGCGAAACTTTTTTTTGGCTCGGGTGCCAAAAGGGTGCGTGGGCGCTATCGTGTGTGTGTGTGTGTGCCCACATCCATAATGCAATGCCCTCCCCCACACACATGCGCACAACCCCTCCCATGTTTCTCCCCCTGCGCATGTGCACAGGCCTCACTGAAGCTTCCGGTAAGCCTGTTGGGCCGTTTTTTCGCCGTCCCCGGGCTTCAGGAAGCTTTCCTGAACCCTGGGGATGGCGAAAAACAGCCCAAAGGCCCAACCGGAAGTTCATTTCCAAACTTCCAGTTGGGGCATTGGGCTGTTTTTCGCTGCCCCCAGGCTTCAGGAGGCTTTCCTGAAGCCTGGGGAGAGTGAAAATGGCTGAAAAGAAGGCCAAAAATCAGCTGGCCAGCGCGCGCATGTGCGCTGGAGCTGACATAGGGCAACGCCTCGCGTGCCCTCAGATATGGCTCCGCATGCCACCTGTGGCATGCGTGCCATAGGTTTGCCATCACTGGTATAGGGTCTCCTGCATGAGCAGGGGGTTGGACTAGAAGACCTTCAAGGTCCCTTCCAACTCTGTTATTCTGTTATTCTGAATTGTTGACTCCTGATGATTTGCTGGACTGGTCTCTGCAGTTGACTTGGAAAGTTTTTGGAAGTGATTCGTCGTTGCCGTCTTCTTCTTGGGCTGAAAGAATTTGGCTCAAAGTCACTCAGCTGGCTTTATGCCTTAGGTGGAACTAAAATTCAAGAATCTCTTGGTTTTTAGTCTGTGCCTTAACCATCACAGCAAACATGCTCTCTTAAAACCTACAACAGGGAACTCAAAACTGTCCAATGCTAATTATTGAACATCCTTAGTCAACTAGAATGCTGACTTATGCTAACAAACAGGAAGGGTATTAGCACAACAAAACTATTGCCCTGAAAGAAGGCTTATTGGCTGGCTAATAGAACACAGAAGGCAGAATATAGCAGGGCTCTCCAACTTTGGCGACTTTAAGCCTGGTGGACTTCAACTCCCAGAATTCCCCAGCCAGCTGGCTGGGGAATTCTGGGAGTTGAAGTCCTCCAGGCTTAAAGTTGCCAAGGTTGGAGACCAGTAGTGGGTTCCACTTACCTTTGCAACCGGTTCGGGAATGTGCATGCTTTACACATGTGCAACGCTTTTGCGCATGTGCAGAGCATTTTTGATGATGTCCAGGCGGGTGGTCGGAGCCTCCCACCACTGCCGCTACCAGTTCGCCAAACTGGTGCGAACCGGTAGCAACCCACCACTGTTGGAGACCCCCTGGGATATAGAACAATAGAGTTGGAAGGGATCTTGAAAGTCTACTAGTCCAGTTCCCTGCTCCAGCATAAAACCTACAGTATATTATTCAGCACAAATGGCAGTCCAATCTCTTTTGGAAAACCTCCAGTGATGGAGCCCCCACAACTTCTGGATCCAACCTGTTCCATTGATCAATTGTTCTCGCTGTCAGGAAATTTCTCTTTAGTTCTAGGTTGGATCTCTCTTTAATGATCTTCCACCCGGTCCTATCCTCAGGTCCTTTCGAGAATAGGTCAACCTTCTCTTCTTTGTGACAACCCCTCAAATACTGGAGCCGAGGTGGCGCAGCAGTTAGAGTGCAGTACTGCAGGCCACTTTAGCTGACTGTGATTCAGCAGTTCAGCTGTTCAAATCTCACCGGCTCAAGGTTGACTCAGCCTTCCATCCTTCCGAGGTAGGTAAAATGAGGACCCAGATTGTTGGGGGCAATAGAAATATACATTGCTTAATGGTGTAAACCGCTTACAGAGTGCTTGCACTATGAGGCGGTATATAAGTCTCACAAATAAATAAGTAAGTAAGTAAGTAAGTAAGTAAGTAAGTAAGTAAGTAAGTAAGTAAGTAAGTAAGTAAGTAAGTAAATAAATGAATATATAAACAAATAAATGAATATATAAATAAATAAATAAGTAAATAATAAGTAAGTAAGTAAGTAAGTAAATAAATAAATAAATAAGTAAATAATAAGTAAGTAAGTAAATAAATAAATAAATAAATAAGTAAATAATAAGTAAGTAAGTAAGTAAGTAAGTAAGTAAGTAAGTAAGTAAGTAAGTAAATAAATAAATAAATAAATAAATAAATAAATAAATAAATAAGACAGCTATCATGTCACCCCTAGTCCTTCTCATTGAATGAATTCCAGAGATAGGCCATTCCACTTTGGGATTCTTTTGTCTCCATGATCTTACTTCCAATTTTGCATTAGTGATGAACAGCAAAGAAAACCTAAGAGACCCAACGAGAATTGCCGATGATTTTGGCAAACAAAACCCAGCTTCTACTTCTTTGGCCGTCTGTTTTCCTGCGTTGCTCCCTGCCAACTGCAGCCAAGGATCTTCCCTGGCTGAGTTATGAAGAAGCACCTCCCTGCCAATGGGCTCACTTGGAGACTAATTGGAAATAGCTGTTTGGCAAGCGGTGGCCGTCAACTTTGTGAAACATTTGAGGACCTGACCATCTGTCAGTAGAAAGAGTGGAATTAATGTCCGAGATGCCTTTCTCCCTTCCTACATTGTATGCGGAGACTACCTTCATAGCAGGAACAGGCTTAGACTTCAAGTCTTTTAATTGGACTAAGATTTTAAATCAAGGCCGATGCAACTTTGCTAAATGAATCTGCTTCAGATTTAATGTTGCTTTTACGGGTTTAGATTTAGATTTATTATTAGAGTTGGAAGGGACCTTGTAGGTCATCTAGTCCAACCCCCTGCTCAAGCAGGAGTTCCTACACCATTTGAGACAGATGGCAGTCCAGTCTCCTCTTGAAGGTCGCAAGTGTTGGGGCTCTCACAACCTCCGCTGGCAACTTCTGTTCCACTGGTTGATCACTCTCACCGTCAGAAAGTTTCTCCTCACTTCCAGGTTGAATCTCTCCTTGGTCAGCCTCCATCCGTTATTCCTTGTTTGGCTTTCTGGTGCCATAGAGAACAGCCTGACCCCCTCCTCTCTGTGGCATCCCCTCAAGTATTGGAACACTGCTATCATGTCACCCCTGGTCCTTCTCTTCGCCAGACTGGCCAAGCTCAGTTCCTGCAACCGCTCTTGACCAAAACTGGATGCAGTACTCTAGGTGTGGTCTGACCAAGGCTTTATAGAGTGGTACTAGTACCTCTCTGGTCCTTGATTGTATCCCTCTATTTATGCAGCTCAGGACTGCGTTGGCCTTTTTGGCTGCTGCTGCACCAAAGGGTTTGGCCTTGAGACTCTGGGGGAGGCCAGGGAAGTGGGCTTGGACAGGTCTTCAAAAGATTTGTTAACAAATCTAGGCAACCAAGAGAGACGGACGGACGAGTCTGCCCCAGCCATGGGTTGGAAGAGGAATAACCTGCATGCAATCGGGACATCATTAGAGTCAGGTTTTGCATGTGTTAAAACCAGAGATCAGTACTTCCCTTGGCCAAACGACCACTTAACGTCTCACAACCCATGTTGTGAGAAATGAACAAAAGAGAGGAAGAAGGGAGAGAAAAAAAAAGGGAATAATTGAGTGGGGATGGACAGAATCTTCGTCTTCCCGAGAATCAAACCATTATCTGCACTTGAGAAGTAATTAACATGGAAGCTCAGGAGAACCATTAAACAGTTCGCCATAGTCCTTTTTGTAAAGCCAAGATTTAATTGGATTTCAAAGCGTAATCCAGCCCGAATTCATCCAGCGCTAAACCAGCTTTAGGGATTTCTCCTAAGGAGGCGGCAGAAAGTTTCACGCCACCTGACCCTTTTCAATCAATCAAACAAATCTTTACTCGGTCAGTTTGTTGAAGGTAAGGTAGTTGGCTGGGCACATTCCCACAAAATTTGTGACTATTTCCCCCACATGATGGATGAAGGCCAGAAGCCAGTCTGGAACCTTGGAACATTTCATGATATTCAAAAAAAAGACCTAAAGAGGAAAAAAAAAAAACCCTGCCATATATAGACCCAAAGGTGCTTTTTCAGGAGGCAACTGGACTTCCTTGTTTTTTTTTCTTTTGAAGACGTTTTGCTTCTCATTCAAGAAGTTTCTTCAGTTCTGACAGGATAGTGGGGAATGGAAGGAGTCTGTCAGAGCTGAAGAAGCTTCTTGGATGAGAAGCAAAACATCTTCAAAAGAAAAAAAAACAAGAAAGTTCAGTTGTCACCTGAAAAAGCACCTTTGGGACAATCATGACTTGGATGACTGAGAATCTCTTCAGATTTTTTGCCATCTATAGAGATTCTCTACATCTCTATAAGAGCTGCAGTGGTGCAGTGGTTAGAGTGCAGTACTGCAGGCTACTTCTGCTGACTGTTGGCTGCCTGTAATTTGGCAGTTCGAATCTCACCAGGCTCAAAGTTGACTCAGCCTTCCATCCTTCCAAAGGTGGGTAAAATGAGGACCCAGATCATTGGGGGCAAGAGGCTGACTCTCTAAACTGCTTAGAGAGGGCTGTAAAAGCACTGTGAAGCGGTATATAATTCTAAGTGCTATTGCTATTGCTATTCTCCAAAATACCCACCGAGGTTTTGAATTTTGAACTTCAGTTGGGAATTGGATGAGAAATTTTTAATTTTTGCAAATTATGTCGCAAACTGCCCGGAGTCACGAAGGTGAAATGGGTGATACAGAATTTTAACAAATAAACTCTCCTTCCTATCAGATCCATTTTTTAAAAAAACATGCAATTGTGCACAATGTATACGGTACTTGTTTACAGTTCCAAAGGTGGAGACAACTAGATGACCTTGGATGTTCCAGCAGGGGTAAAAGTGGTTGGTAGCAGGATGGGACGCCAGAAGGAAAGTGTGTAGGCAAACTGGCAAAAGACAATAGCAAACCATTTAACCCAGCTTGCTGTGGAGCTCTTGCCTCACAATCAGGAGGTTGTGAGTTCGATCCTAGGTAGAGGCAGATTTGGGTCTCCTGCTTGGGCAGGGGGTTGGACTAGATGACCTGCAAGGTCCCTTCCAACTCTGTTAATCTGTTAATCTGTTATTTCAGTAGCATTACCAAGAAAACAATATGGTCCTTGGAAACCATGAGTAGAAAGAAAGAGATTGTTATGGCTGAAAAGAGATGAGAGTTTATTTTGAGGGATTTTTCTCCTTGGTTTTGCAAACCTTCGGTTCTCCAATACTGTTAGACCTAAAGGAAGTATTCCTAGAGGTGGAGCTCTTGCCTCACAATCAGGAGGTTGTGAGTTTGATCCTAGGTAGAGGCAGATGTAGGGTCTCCTGCTTGGGCAGGGGGTTGGACTAGATGACCCGCAAGGTCCCTTCCAAATCTGTAAATCTGTAAATCTATTCCTGCCCCTAAAGAAATCCCTGCCCCCAGCCTTTCCTTGCTGAAAAGAAGCATTGCTTACTACAGATAATCCTACAGCAGTTCATTTAATGACCATTCAAAGTTACCACAGCATTGAAAAAAGTGACTTACGGTTGTTTTTCACACTTATGACCTTTGCAGCACCCCCATGGTCACAAGATCCCTATGGTCATATGGGACTTCCCCCCCCCTTGCTAAACCAGGTGTGGGCGTGGCCAGTGTGTGATGCACCTGGCCCGTGAGCCGGGAGTTTAACAGCCCTGGTATATGATGATGATGTTCGTCCATCATATTCGAAGAGGACCTTGACATCTATCATCACAGGAATTGGGGGGGGATGTCAAGACTTGCGCGTGAATTGGATTAAAGTGAGGGAGAAGTGTGCATAGTCAGCCTCACTCTGTCTTCCCAGATTCCATCTTGCCCCAAATAGCAGGACAAGAGTCGAGACAGTTGGAGATGGGCAGTGGTTGACCAGGGCGTCTTTCGTGTCTTGCCATGCTCTTAGCATACCACATCGCTTGCAGAGACCGCCTTCATGACCGTTGACCTATTCTAGTAGATTTCATCTGCTCAGTCCGCCGGAATCTGTCATCACATGCTCAGGATAGACAAGTCCCTATCTCACTGAAGGTCAATGACCCAACGGCTACTCTCAACCTGGTTTGGCCAGCCTGTCGAAGCTGTTGCCCGGGATGTGGATGCTGCGCATGCTACAGCTGCTAGGAGCCACAGGTGAGAGCTGAGTGACAGGTGGGGGCCAAAGGTGAACGAGATGCCCTAAAAGCTGCCCTAAAATGAGCTGCTGTAAAAGGACACGACATGCCCCTACACCAGAGGTGCTACCCCTCCCTGAGCACCCCATACACCCCCTGGTATATAGCATTCTGGTATATAGCATTCCGAGGAAGGAATGGGAGGTTGGAGTAAGTTGTCTTTTGCAGTTGGAGTTCATGGAAGCCTATGGTTACATGCAATTGTTTGAGGCCTGAACGAGGAGTTTTGGGATGTAAGATGCTTTCATTTTAGAATCTAAGGCTAGACAGTTGGGGAAGAATTAGTCAACCAGAACTTCTCTGGCTGAGATTTTAACCAAAATGGGAGAAGAATTGGGGAGCAAATTAATTGCCTCTTCTCTCCGGCAAACAGGAAGTCACAATTTGCATTGGGTCCCAAATCTAGGTTTGTAGGAAAAGTATGATTTGTGGGTAGAGCTGGGATGGAGAGTTAGCAAATATGTAAAATTACTCTTGGTAATTTTGAATTAAAAGCTATCTGTCCTTACATAGACATGCTACCTTATGCTCCATTGATAACTTATGCAGGGGTAAAGAGAAAGATAGGACAGCCACAACATGTTCCACTTTGCACAGGGAACATGATGTTGCAACTTCCTAATGTTTTTGGAAGTCATGAAATAGTTTGAAGTTAGAAAAGAGAGAGAGAGGCAAGATAAATTTCTCCATTCCCTTTTGATGAAGGCTGCTTCTAATCTAATGTAATGAGACTTGGCAGGTTCAACAAGGAACTCAGAAGATTTTAAAGCTAATCTTTGTGATAGGAGCAATTGTGGGAAATGACAGCCTTTCTTGAAAGACAACAGAGATATTTCTCCCCCCCCCCAAAGGCTTAATACTCAGGGAGAAGGTTGTGATGTGCTGTCACAAAGGAACTGAAATAATGACCTTTTCGGTGCCATCTATCTGACAAGATTTTGGTAACAACTGCCTGAAAGAAAGCTACAGACGTTTTGGAGACTCATCTACTAAGGCAGGGCTTATCCTCAAGGCGATAGGATGGACTACGTTCAGAAATTGAGCAGGGAGAAGGTAGTTCTTATATGCAGAGTCAACTTGTTCCACTAGAGAAAATGTAGCTGATTTTAACCTAATGTAGAGTGTGGGAAGAAATTCAGTTCCAAGCCAGAAGAAAGACACTAGAAACATGGAGGCTGATTGGAAAGAGGGTTTAATGATGAACACAATCACCAAGCACATGGTTCTGGTGCAGCTGACCACATGGAATTGAGAGTGAGGGATTTTTATACCTTCTTTAAGCTTTGCACTTGAGCTTCCTGTTCCTGTGCAAGAACATGTTATTCTATTGACTCTTGTAGGGGTTATGTAGGGGTCATAGCTGGTTCTCTAGGTTGTCTGAGCTCCCAGGTTTGGTTGAAGTTTGCTGGGGGTGATGCAACGAAGGGGCTTGTGTTCTGAAAGGGTGTTGAGTAATTCCTATTGTGGCTTAATGGCTTTCGTCCTGTTTTGGCCCTTGGTTGAGGGTATTTGCTTATGAATAGAGGTATGTAGATACTTGTCTTCTTTCAATAAGCTCTTTATCTCTTAAGTGCTGACATCTGCTGTGGGCTTATTCAGGAAGGTGGGGGTTGCTTTTTGCCTCTAAAAAACATGTTTCTCCATGTTTATATTTCCTTTAGGGAAATATAATATCTTGCCTTTTTAATATTTCTAAAAATATTTCATTCTTTTAGGAGGGAATGGTGGCTTCCCACAAGAGGGTGTACATAGTCAACATGGTTCCTAACCATGATTTATGGCTTCAGTGTCTCCTAGTTTGGCAAATCATTGCTTTCTATTTCTGTAATGGCAGGCTAACTTGCAAAGGTTTAAAGTTTAATGTAGTAAAGTCACAAGGGAGGCCAAGGATCAACCCAAGCTGAAATGAAGACAGTATATCCAAACACAGCAATGGTCTAAAGGCCAAGATTCTTGACTATCATTACTGATAACTGATAAGTTTTGGTCACCACACTATAAAAAAGGCGTTGAGACTCTAGAAAGAGTGCAGAGAAGAGCAACCAAGATGATGAGGGGACTGAAGGCTAAAACGTACGATGAACGGTTGCAGGAACCGGGCATGGCTAGTCTAGTGAAGAGAAGGACCAGGGGAGACAGGATAGCAGTCTTCCAATATTTGAGGGGCTGCCACAGAGAGGAGAGGGTCAAGCTATTTTCCAAAGCACCTGAAGACATGAAATTTTCTGACAATGAGAACAATCAACCCATGGAACAGAAGTTTCCTTCAGAAGTTGTGGGAGCTTCATCATTGGAAGCTTTCAAGAAGAGACTGGACTGCCATAGGTCAGAAATGGTGTAGGGTCTCCTGCTTGAGAGGGGTGGGGGGTTGGACTAGATGACCTACAAGGTCCCTTCCAACTCTGTTAATCTGTATCTGTATCCTGTTTACAGGGCACCTTCGTAAAGTCCTGGGACTTCTTTCTGGATGCAAAAATGCTCAAGTGTCCCTTCTCAGGCTGACAGGATTTGCGAAATGGACCAAAAGCTTTTCAGTTTATCAATCTTCACCTTTTAACTTAAGCCTCCTCAAATCCTGGATGAATTCACTGGTAGGAGTTTTGCTATATTTCCTCTTGTGGAAGGCGAAAAAAAACCCTTAACATCTAAATAACATTTTCTGAGCCTCTCCAATGCTTTATTTTATTTTATATATTTCTTCTCTAAGCAGGATCACTCGTACAAATCACATATTTCAAAGTATAAGGACAGTTTGATAAGTTACGGAGTGATTCCTCGGCAAATCTATACATGCTACAGTCGTTCTTAACTGCTTCAGATTGCCACGGCTGAGTGAGAAACTTATTTATAAAAGTTTGCAGCTGCGTATTTGTGGAACAACCTCGAGGGAAGGATTTAAAAAGAACCTCTTTGGGAGACTTTCAGTACTTCTGCTCCCATGTTAATTATTATTTTAGCTTTTGTCACGTAATATATACAGTATACCAAATGCCAATCTAACAAAAGTTAATAATGGATTTCACATGAGCAGTTGCCTGGTTTGGGACCACATCTTTTTGTGGGAGCTTCATCACTGGAGGCTTTCAAGAAGAGATTGGATTGCCATTTGTCAGAAATGGTGTAGGGTCTCCTGCTTGGGTGGGGGGGTTGGACTAGATGACCTACAAGGTCCCTTCCAACACTGTTCATCTAATCTAATCTCACATGCCCAAGACACTGTTTTTTTTTAAAGATACTTTGATTCTGAATGAGCCGAGGGTTAGACTAGAAGACCTCTCAAATCCTTTCCAGCCCTATAATTCCATGGATGGAAAGGTGGGAATCCTTGACTTATAACAGTTCATTTAGTGACTGTTTGAAGTTACAATGGCACTGAAAGCAGTGATTTATGACTGTTCTTCACACTTACAACCATTGCACTTACAACTCATAGTCACATGATCAAAATTTGGATGCTTGGCAACTGGCTCATACTTATAGACAGTTGCACGCAGGGGTGAAATTCAAAATTTTCTCCTACCGGTTCTGTGGGCGTGGCTTGGTGGGTGTGGCAGGGGAAGGATACTGCAAAATCTCCATTCCCACCCCACTCTGGGGCCAGCCAGAGGTGGTATTTGTTGGTTCTCCGAACTACTTAAAATTTCTGCTACGGTTCTCCAGAACCTGTCAGAACCTGCTGGATTTCACCCCTGAGTTGCAGTGTCCCAGTGTCATGTGTCATGTGATCCCCTTTTGTGACCTTCTAACAAGTAAAGTCAATGGGGAAGTCAGATTTACTTAACAACCATGTTAGTAACTTAGCAACTGCAGTGATTTACTTAAGAACTGTGTCAAGAAAGATCATAAAATGGGAAGAAAATTCACTTTACAAATGTCTCACTTAGCCACATAAATTTTGGGCTCAATTGTGGTCTTAAGTCAAGAACTATCTGTATTTCATTTTCAATTGTCGGTTCTGTAGCCTTTGTGATTTTTCACCAGGATACTTTAGATCAGTGGTTCCCAATGTGGGGCCCATGCCCCACAGGGGAGCAATTTTATTTTTAATGGGGGCAATTGGAACCTTGTTTAAAACTGAGTTAATGGCCTTTTAGGCTTCCTCTGCGTGAGTAGGAGTTCGCTTTTTGAATAGTAAGAATTATATGTAATGGGGTGGGGCAACAGGATTTTATAGATGCTTAGGTGGGGCATGGCCGAATGAGCCGATGTGGCACAGTGGTTAGAGTGCAGCACTGCAAGCTACTTCAGCTGACTGCTAGCTGCAGTTCGGCGGTTCAAATCTCACCAGGCTCAAGGTTGACTCAGCCTTCCATCCTTCCGAGGTGGGTAAAAAGAGGACCCAGATTGTTGGGGGCAATATGCTGACTCTGTAAACCGCTTAGAGAGGGCTGTAAAGCACTGTGAAGCGGTATATAAGTCTAAGTGCTATTGCTATTGCTCTTCCTTTTTCCTTTCTTCCTTTCTTCCTTTCTTCCTTCCTTCCTTCCTTCCTTCCTTCCTCCCTCCCTCCCTCCCTCCCTCCCTCCCTCCCTCCCTCCCTCCCTCCTTCCTTCCTTCCCTCTGCCCACTGCCAGGAGTTCAATCCTGACCATCTCAAGGTTGACTCAGCCTTCCATCCTTCCGAGGTCAGAAAAATGAGGTCCCAGATTGTTGGGGGCAATGTGCTGACTCTGTAAACTGCTTAGAGAGGGCTGTAAAGCACTGTGAAGCGGTATATAAGTCTAAGTGCTATTGCTATTGCTCTTCCTTTTTCCTTCCTTCCTTCCTTCCTTCTTTCCTTCCTTCCTTCCTTCCTTCCTTCCTTCCTTCCTTCCTTCCTTCCTTCCTTCCTTCCTTCCTCCCTCCCTCCCTCCCTCCCTCCCTCCCTCCTTCCTTCCTTCCTTCCTTCCCTCCCTCTGCCCACTGCCAGGAGTTCAATCCTGACCGTCTCAAGGTTGACTCAGCCTTCCATCCTTCCGAGGTCAGAAAAATGAGGACCCAGATTGTTGAGGGCAAGATGCTGACTCTGTAAACTGCTTATAGAGGGCTGTAAAGCACTGTGAAGCGGTAGATAAGTCTAAGTGCTATTGCTATTGCTATGGCCAAAAAAAGGTTGGGAACCACTGCTTTAAATATAAGGTAATGTCTCTTTCAAGCTGAACTTGTTTCTCACAGACTTCACTGTGAGAATCAATGTGGATTTTCTGGCAACAATATTTTCCTGGTGGAAATTCTCGGGCTGGTGCCAATCAAGTCTACTTTTGGCCAAAGTCCTGATACCAACCAAGTCTGCTCCTTCATAGCTTTTTGAAGATCAGCCAAGTTCGATCAATACTGCAGCATTTAATTGCCCAAAATATACATTGGAGAAAGGAGAAGAGAAGTCTTACAATTAGCTGTGATGTATTGTTTTCCCCCCTCCTTCTCAGTAGGATCAGGGGTGGATTAATCATACATCGGGAAATTGAGAGTGAATAAGGGCACGGTTCTTCTTAACTTCTAAAGAAGAGTGGTGGAGTGGAATTTCAGATGAACTTAGGACGGCTGAGAGATTTTGTGAGGAGAATGGGAGATGAATAAGGGCGTTTCTGAAAAGGAGAAAAATTTCTGAGGAAACAAGGAAATTTGGGGAACAGTTTCTGAGGAAAAACTATGAAAATCATTAAGTGTTATACCTCATGATTCTTGACAAATGTATCTTTTTCTTTATTTACACTGACAATCACACTTGGCCAATAAAGAATTCTATTCTATTCTATTCTATTTTGAACAGTGATTCTAGAGCAGTGGTTCTCAACCTTCCTAATGCCGCGACCCTTTAATACAGTTCCTCATGTTGTGGTGACCCCCAACCATAAAATAATAAAATTATTAGGAAACTCAGGGGTGTGTTCTAACTTACCTCACTTCCGGTTTGCTTCTTCACTCGCTGCGCACACATGCGCAGTGCTGAAATAAAAAATTGCAAAAAAAAAGCCGAAAACAAGATGGCGACTCATGTGCAGTGCCGGAAATTCAGCTTCTGCGCATGCTCAGAAGTTCCCATGGTACAGATTTTTTTTTGCAGTAGTCTATTTGCATGTGGGTGGACCTGCCTGGAGACGGATAGAGGAGCGGTGTCTCGGTTCCTAAGACCATCGGAAATATCCGATGGTCTTAGGCGACCCCTGTGAAAGGGTCATTCAACCCCCAAAGGGGTCGCGGCCCACAGGTTGAGAACCGCTGTTCTAGAGGAAGGGAATTTAATGAGGTGAATTTCTGAGGGCCCTGAAGAGGGATCTTGAGAGAGTTTGTGAAGATATGAAGAGACTGAGAAAAGCACTACTGGAGAGATGAAGTGTCTTGAAGAATAAGAGCTCCTTAGAATTTCTAAGGAGGGCATTTATGAGAAAGTGAGGAAGGTTGTTGAGATTTTTTTTCTTTTGAGGAGATTGGCAGATTAAATATGACAGCTTCTGAAGAGATTGTGAGAGAAACGGGAACAATTCTATTACAGATGGAGATTTCAGAGGGGAATTTCCAAGAAAAGAACATCTGTGGAAATTAAGAGAATCATTGGGAGACTTTTCTGAGGAGATTTAGGGCCACATGAAAGTGTGATTCCTGGGGAGGTTTTTTTAAAAAAGCGGGATTGGAAAGGAAGGGCATTTGAACATAAGGAAATTGTTGAGACTGCAGAAAATGAGGGATTGAGAATGGAGCTTCTGAATAACCTCAGGAATGGGTGTTTAAGTGGGAATTCAACAAGAATGAAACTAAGGAAGAAGATCTTCCAATGGCATTATTTGACTTTTTGACAGGATTGCAGAGCAATTTATATATTGAGGTCTGTGGTCTGCTTGGGCGGGGGGTTGGACTAGATGACCTACAAGGTCCCTTCCAACTCTGTTAATCTGTATCTGTATCTTGAATCAGAGAGCTACAAAGGCAGGGAACTGTAGCAGTCCTTATATATTTGCAAAAGGGAGAAGAAGGGGTTGATCTATTAGAATCAAGTTCACATGGAATTTAGTACCGCTTTATAAAACCCTAGTAAGACTACATCTGGAATACTGCAAGCAATTTTGGTCACCACACTACAAAAAAGATGTTGAGACTTTGGAAAAAGTTCAGAGAAGAACAACTAAGATGATCAAAGGCCTGGAAACTAAACCATATGAAGAACGGCTGCAGGATTTGGGTTTGGCTAGTCTAAAGAAAAGAAGAATTAGGGGTGACTTGATAGCAGTATTCCAGTATTTGAGAGGCTGCCACAAAGAAGAAGGGGTCAAATTATTCTCCAAAGCACCAGAGGGCAGGACAAGAAGCAATGGTTAGAAACTAATCAAAGAGAGAAGCAGCCTGGAATTTAGGAGAAACTGCCTAACAGTGAGGACAATGAACCTGCCTTCAGAAATTGTGGGTACTCTATCAATGGATATTTTTAAGAAGAGACTGGACAGTCACTTTTCTGAAATGGTATAGGTTCTCCTGCTTGAGCAAGGGGCAGGACTAGAAGACCTCCAAGATCCCTTCCAGATTCAATTCTATTCTATTCTATTCTATTCCATATTTTATTATTCTATTCTATTCCATATTCTATTCTATTCTATTCTATTCTATTCTATTCTATTCTATTCTATTCTATTCTATTCCATATTTTATTATTCTATCCTATTCTATCCTATCCTATCCTATCCTATCCTATCCTATCCTATCCTATCCTATCCTATCCTATCCTATCCTATTCTATTCTATTCCATATTTTATTATTCTATTCTATTCTATTCTATTCTATTCTATTCTATTCTATTCTATTCTATTCTATTCTATCCTATCCTATCCTATCCTATCCTATCCTATCCTATCCTATCCTATCCTATCCTATTCTATTCCATATTTTATTATTCTATTCTGTTCGATTCCATATTTTATTATTCTATTCTATTCTATTCTATTCTATTCTATTCTATTCTATTCTATTCTATTCTATTCTATTCTATTCTATTCTATTCCATATTTTATTATTCTATTCTATTCTATTCTATTCTATTCTATTCTATTCTATTCTATTCTATTCTATTCTATATTCCATATTCCATATTATTCTATTCTATTCTATTCTATTCTATTCTATTCTACTCTACTCTACTCTACTCTACTCTACTCTACTCTACTCTACTCTACTCTACTCTACTCTACTCTACTCTACTCTACTCTACTCTACTCTACTCTACTCTACTCTACTCAACTCAACTCTATTCCATATTCTATTCTATTCTATTCTATTCTATTCTATTCTATTCTATTCTATTCTATTCTATTCTATTCTATTCTATTCCCATTCCCATTCCCATTCCCATTCCCATTCCCATTCCCATTCCCATTCCCATTCCTATTTTCCAAAGCAACTGATGGCAGACAAGAAGCAACAGGTGGAAAATTATCAAAGAGAGATCCAGCCTAAAGCTAAGGAAAAATTTCATGACAGTGAGAGCAATTGATTGGTGTAATGGCTTGCTTCCAAAGGTCGTGGTTGCTCCTTCACTGGGGGTTTCCAAGAAGAGACTGGACAGCCATTTGTCTGGAGTGGTATAGAGTCTCCTGCTTGAGCAGGTGGTTGGACTACAAGACCTCCAAGATCCTTTCCAACTCTGTTGTTCTGTTAATTTTAAGTGACATGCCAAGGAAAGAAGAAATTAGAACTGGTTGCTAAAATGTTGTTGTTTTTTTCCCAGAGAAAGAGAGTGCAAAGCCAATTTGTCCTTTCTTTTTCAGAAGTTCCAAACAGACAATGCCCATATATTTTTTTTTTAAAAAATCAATTCTCTCTCCGTTTGATTGAAAGAGAATTTACTTTCCAAACTTTTTGTTTCAAAGAAAGAAAGAATGTTAGAGAGGGTTTTTCTGTGTGTGTGTGTGGTGGAGTGAGAAAACAGCGATATTTCAGAGTAACACCAACAACAAAAAAAAAAAAGAATAATGGCCACAATAGTCCTTTGCCACTGTAATAATCCAGTCGTTTCAAAAGCACAATGGAGAGAAATTCAAAATACATTCTCAAGCGCTCTGAAAGGAAGACAGAAAAACAGGAAGTTTCTTTCACAGGAGAGAAGAAAGTTGTGCGAGGGCGGGCCATTAGTTTTATGTCGGAAACGTTTCATATCTGAAAACAGCCAACAAGAATGTTTTTAATTCAGGATATTCTTGAACAGATATATTTATTTATGAGATTGACAGTTCAGCCAAATCTCTTAAGATTCTGGGTTTTTGCACTTAGAGTCTTGGAAGAAAATGACCAGGATGCCTCAGGCTAATTTATATACTTATTTATACACATTTACCATGAATAAATGCAGGAATTCACCAGAGATAACATGCTTCTTCTGAAATATTTTATCAACTATTGCTCCATTCCCCCCCACCCCCATTGGTCTTCAGAGTTTATTATTATTTATTATTTATTTATTTGTCAAACATGTATAGTAGTAATTTGTATAAACATAAGTAAAAAGTAACGATAAAAGAGGACATTAGGACAGTAGGACAGGGACGGTAGGCACGCTGGTGCGCTTATGCACGCCCCTTACAGACCTCTTAGAAACGAGGAGAGGTCGACTGTAGACAGTCTAAGGTTAAAGTTTTTGGGGTTTGGGGAAGAAACCACAGAGTCAGGTAGTGCATTCCAGGCATTGATCACTCTGTTGCTGAAGTCGTATTTTCTGCAGTCGAGTTTCGAGCGGTTTACATTTAGTTTGAATCTATTACGTGCTCGTGTATTGTTGCGGTTGAAGCTGAAGTAGTCATTAACAGGAAGGACATTTTGGTATATGATTTTATGAACTACATTTAGATCAGATCGGAGGCGACGTCGTTGTAAATTGTCTAATCCCAGTATTTCAAGTCTGGTGGAATAAGGTATTTTGTTGTGAGCGGAGGAGTGAAGGACTCTTCTTGTGAAATATTTCTGGACTCTCTCGATTGTATTTATGTCTGATATGCAGTGCGGGTTCCAGACAGGTGAGCTGTATTCCAGAATTGGTCTAACAAATGTTAGTTAGTTAGTTAGTTGTGAGAAATGTGATCTACAGTCCAAGAGCTGCAACATCCTCTTCCTTTAGGACTGAATATTATAATAAACCAATTTCTTTCTTTAAGCTATGCTTACCTATTGCAGTGTTTGTCATCTTTAGCGGCTTGAAGATATGTGGACTTCAACCTCCAGAATTCCCCAGTCAGCTGTGCTGACTGGAGAATTCTGGGAGTTGAAGTTCACACATCTTCAAGCTGTTCAAACACTGACCTATAGGGAGAGCAATCCTTCATTTGTGCAAAGTACGCAACAAAAATGCAAATCTGGCATTTTGCATTGTCTGAATTGCACCTTTTTCTTAATAACTTGTCAAAAAAAATATCCCCTCTTGCTTGGCTCCTGCTCCCTGCCATGATCCTCATTAAAGATTGCTGTTGTAGTTAGGCATGAATAATTCCCTGTTTAGTTGCCACAAAGGTAACCCTGTACCACAGCACGCCAGATGTTAATGGCATCGCTGGCTTGGAATATATGGCTGTGCTAATGCACATCCCCGTGTCAGCCGGCAGATGGCAATCCATATGGCGAGAGCATCTACACAAAACTCATGAATGCTTGGCAGATGTTTTTGAAGAGCTAAATAATGCAAACAGAAGCTGGTGCGATCCGTATACAGCCTTATAACTCATGTGCTTACGCCGTGCCAAGAAATACAGGGAGCGAGCAAAGCGAGGCGGGAAGGAAAAAGAACCGCTTACATTAAGAGGAATTAACAACAACGATGCAAACTAGATTTAACTCACACGTCTACCGTTGCGCAGAGAAGGCTAACACCAATGTCTAGCATCGGGGTTTTGTGTTTAAGATTGGAGATGTCATTTAAAGAAAAACACACCAATGGGGTAAAGCTGGCTTTCTTGTGATGTGTTAATAGTCTGCTATTATTCTTAACTAGAGGCAAACCAAAATGACTCCCTACTTTGGATATTTGTTTCCTTTGCTCAAGTTGAGACCCTAGATTCCAGACAAATGGCTGTCCAGTCTCTTCTTAAAAGCTTCCAATGATGAAGCACCCAGTACTTCTGAAGATGAGCCCTTCCACTGGTTAATTGTTCTCACTATCAGGACATTTCTCCTTAATTCAAGGTTGCTTCTCTCCTTGATTACTTTCCATCCATTGCTTCTTCCTGCCTCTGAGTCAGTTTTGATTCCTGGCAACTTCCTGGAGAAGGACATGGAGTTTCTGGGGCCACCTTTTTGGAAACTGGTTTGCCTTCTCTTTCTTCCCAGGACTGAGCGTGATTAACGGAATAACAGAGTTGGAAAGGGACATTGGAGGGTCTTCTAGTCCTACCACAGGAAACCCTATATCAGCAGTGGGTTGCTCCCGGTTCGGCCCGGTTCTGCGAACCGCTAGCAGTGGTGGCAGGAGGCTCCGCCAACCCACCTGGGACACTTCTGCGCATGCGCAGAAAACGTCATGTGCGTGTGTGAGCGTGTGCGCAAACCGGTAGCAATGGGATTTAGAACCCACTACTGCCCTATATCATTCCAGACAAATGGTTGTCCAGTCTCGTCTTGATGGCAGACGGGACAGATGCCTCCTGCAACACCCTGCAGGCCAAAACGGGGCGGGCCATGCGCGGTCCGCTCTGCCCCATTTTTGGCCTCAACGGCCTTTTGCAACATTTTATCTGCCAAAACGGGGCGCACGCAGCTCCCCTGTGCCTCGTTTTCACCCTCCTGCAGCACTCTGCCAGCTGAAAATGGGCAAAAAATGGGCAAAAAATGGGCCGGCAGAGGTACCGCGGGCTGGTCCTTTGATATTTCCAGGCCAGCCCCACGGACCAGATTTAAGCACCCTGCATCCCGCAGGCCTTTGGTTTGACACCCCTGCCCTATATCATTCCAGACAAATGGCTGTCCAATCTCTTCTTGAAAGCCTCCAGTGATGGAGCACCCACAACTTCTGAAGGCAAGTTGTTCACTGATTAATTGTCCTCACTGTCAGGAAATTTCTCCTTAGTTCTAGGTTGCTTCTCTCCTTGGTTAGTTTCCATCCATTGCTTCTTATCTTGCCTTCTGGTGCTTTGAAAAATAGGTTTACTCCCTCTTCTTTGTGGCAGCCCGTCAAATACTGGAACACTGCTATCATGCCACCCCTACTCCTTTTTTTGACTAGCCATGCCCAGTTCCTGCAACCGTTCTTCATATGTTTTACTCTCCAGTAATCATCTCTGTTGCTCTTCTCTACCCTCTTTCCAGAGTCTCAACATCTTTTTAAAAATATGTTGACCAAAACTGGTCACAGTATTCTAAGTGTCGTCTTAGTGTAGATGTGTGGAAATCATCTCCCCTTTGATACATCCTGCAAAATTTATTTCTTATATCGCCCTCTTTCACTCTTTATCTCACAACAGACCTTACTTGTCCATAAAGCAGTGTTTCTTAAAACCATGGCAACTTTAAGAAGTGTGGACTTCAACGCCCAGTGGCCTTAAATACTAGCAATCATGGTATCCTTCTCAACTGACTTTTGTTCTTCTTCTGGGATTGGTTCCACTTGGTTTTGATAGGAGGGGAAGGTCCCTAATTTGTGGAGTCCTGCAGGCCTTGGTTCTCTCCTCTTATTTAACATCTACACAATGTGAGATGATCCAATGGTTTGAATCATGGGTGGGTTCTGACTTACCTCGCTGCCAGTTCGCTTCCTCCCACACTGTGTGGGCGCGTGCATGCTGTGCACGTGCATGTGCATGCGCAGTGCTGAGAACTCGGCTTCTGAGCATGCGCAGAAGCAAAATACAGCTTCTGCGCATGCGCAGAAGTGAAAAACAAGATAGCAGCACATATGGCGCCGCCAAGAGAGCTGGTTCGGGAGAGTGGCCAGCCAGCCATCGCTGCTGGATCGGTGAGCGGGGGGAAATTCCCGCTATCAGTTCTAAAGAACCGGTCTGAACCGGCAGGAACCCACCTCTGGTTTGGGTGAGGTACCATCAATATGCTAATGGCACCCAACTGTATATGTCCACTCCAGGCTGCCTCAATGATGCCGTGATGACCTGTTTGAGTGCCTGGTGGCTATAGGGACCTGGATGTAATGGGATTCAGCTCAACCCAAAGACAACTGAGTGGCTTCAGATTAACAGAGTTGGAAGGGACCTTATAGGTCATCTAGTCCAACCCCCCACTCAAGCAGGAGTCCCTACACCATTTCTGACAGATGGCAGTCCAGTCTCTTCTTGAAAGCCTCCAGTGATGAAGCTCCCACAACTTCCGAAGGCAACTTCTGTTCCATTGGTTGATTGTTCTCGCTGTCAGATAAATTCTCCTTATTTCCAGGTTGAATCTCTCCTTGTTCAGTTTCCATCTGTTCCTTCTTAACCTGCCTTCAGGTGCTTTGGAAAATAGCTTGACCCCCCTCCTCTCTGTGGCAGCCCCTCAAATATTGGAGGACTGCTATCCTGTCTCCCCTGGTCCTTCTCTTCGCTAGACTAGCTATGCCCAGTTCCTGCAACCATTCTTCATGTGTTTTAGCCTCCAGGCCTTTGATCATGTTAGATTCAGATTAACTGAGTGGAAGGGACCTTGTGGGCCATCTAGTCCAACCCCCTGCCCAAGCAGGAGACCCTACACCATTTCTGACAGATGGCAGTCTAGTCTCTTCTTGAAAGCCTCCAGTGATGAAGCTCCCACAACTTCCGAAGGCAACTTCTGTTCCATTGGTTGATTGTTCTCACTGTCAGGAAATTTCTCCTTATTTCCAGGTTGAATCTCTCCTTGATCAGTTTCCATCCATTATTCCTTGTCTGGCCTTCAGGTGCTTTGGAGAATAGCTTGACCCCCTCCTCTCTGTGGCAGCCCCTCAGATATTCCCTTCAGCATGGCTGACTGAGGAATTCTGAAGTCCACCCAATTTATAGTTCCCAAGGTTGAGAAACACTGATTCAGATGCTTGCTGTTTTCATCTAAATAACGAAATAATAACGAAATAACACAGTTGGAAGGGACCTTGCAGGTCTTGTAGTCTAGCCCCTGCACAAGCAGGAGACCCTGTACCATTCTGGGCAAATGGCTGTCCAGTCTCTTCTTAAAAGCCTCTAGTGATGGAGCATTAAAAACGTCCGAAGGCAAGCCGTTCCACCGGTTAATTGTTCTCACTGTTAGATTTCTTTTTCATTCCAGGTTGCTTCTCTCCTTGATTAATTTCCATCTATTGTTTCTTGTCTTGCCTTCTGGTGCTTTGGAGAATAGACTGATCCCCTCTTCTTTGTGGCAGCCCTTCAAATATTGGAACACTGCTATCATGTCACCCCTGGTCCTTCTCTTCGTTTCCTGGTGCTTTGGCAAATAGGTTGACCCTCTCTTCTTTGCACCTGGCTTTTGGACCACCTCCAAATGCATCACTCCGTGTTCTATGTCTTGCAGAGCTACAACATTAGTTTAATAGCAATATCAATAGCACTTAGACTTATATACCACTTCATAGTGCTTTGCAGCCCTCTCTAAGCGGTTTACAGAGTTCAGCATATTGCCCCCAACAATCTGGGTCCTCATTTTACCCACCTCAGAAAGGATGGAAGGATGAGTCAACCTTGAGCCCGGTGAGATTTGAACAGCTGAACTGCTGAACTAGCAGTAGCCTGCAGTGCTGCATTTAACCACTGCGCCACCTCGGCTCTTAGTTTAAGATTGGAGAGTCCTGTATAGAAATGATGTTCATTGGCCAGAGATAGGTAGTTGTGATGATAAACATGAGAAAAGGATAGACTTTTTCTTTGGAGGAAAGGTGTCATAAGAAATGTCATTTAGAAACAACAAATCAATTAATCAATGGGTTATTAAAATAAATCGCACATTAGAAGCTCATTGGCATTCTGCGTATCCAGGACTGAGGGAAAATGAAATTCTATGATGGCTAGCTTTCCTAATAGGTTTTAACAGCTCCAGTGGGAAAGGAGCAAATGTAAAAATTTAGCATTGGCTTGTATTTCAAATAAGTGAGTTTTTTTCTCCTTCTTTTAACCAAACCTGTTCTGAAATATATCGGGGCAGGAAAACCCAACCATTATAAATGAGAGATTTCAAACACTGTTTCCTTTGGTCAGGTTTTTCTGATTTGGGAGCACAACCAATTTTAATCTGCAAACCTGCTTGTGTTCCTTGCAGAAACCGGATTCTTTGCTGTGGTCTAACCAATTTTCCAAAGCTGGCATTGGTTAAGGGCAGTGGTGGGTTCCTACCAGTGTGGTCCACTCTATAGTACCGGTAGCGGCCCGCTGGTGATGTCACAGTACCAGTGCGGTCGGTTGCCGGTGCCTGGGTGCCGCCATTTAAAAAAAAAATTTTTTTTTTTTAAAATTCTTCTGCGCATGCCCAGAAGCAGAGCTTCCGGCACTGTGCATGCGCTGCCTTCCTACCCCACAGTGAGTCCAAGCAGGGGAGGATGGCCGAGGGAGCACGTGAGATGCTGAAAGAATGGGCGGCAGGAGCTATCTCCATTCCCCTCCCTTCAGCAGTCCGAGAAGCCACGAACGTGCAGTGATGATCACTGATCATTTTCACATGTTTGAGGCTTCTCGAGCTGCTGAGGGAAGGGGGAACGGGTGGCAGGAGCCTAGGATCATCGAATGGGGAGAAGCATTCAGGCCGGACGGAGCCTCCTAGAAGAACTGCTGCCGTGGTCTTGCTGCTCCCGCTGCAGGGGGCTGTGTTGCGGGTGGGCAATGCCCCCCCTGCTTCTCCGGCCGCTGCCAAGCTCCCACGAGGCCCACACCCACCCAGTCACATGGCTGGCAAGCCACACCCCCAAAATAAGTCACGCCCACAGAGTGGTAGTAGAAAAATTAGGAACCCTCCCCTGGTTAAGGGGGAAAAAAAACCCTGTAGATGCACATGGATCTTTGCATTAAAGTCTATCAGAAGAGAACGGGATGAATTTTTTTAGCCTGTCAAGAACTTAAGGCGAGAAATCAAACAAGGCATCTGGAAACATGATACTGACATATTCAGAAGTATTTTCAGATTGTCTGATAGCTCAAAAAATGGTAAAATACAAAAAACAAAACCCAAACAACCGGCTTTGGATCAGAAGTAGATTTTCTTCTCTAAGCAGGATGACAAAGCTACACATGCTATTTTCTTCAAATGTCTGATGAAAAGTGAGAAGAGACAGATTAAAAAAAGTCACCTTTCTCATAAACACAGTGCAAGAATAAAGAAAGTTTGTTTCTTTGAGCTAAGGATGTTAGAAGAAGAACTGGCCTCAAAATTCAACCTGTTATATTAGAAGAAACCCTGGGATAACCCTAAACACATCAATCATAAAAGAACTCATTATTTTGGTTAACTCACAAAGGTATTGGCATACATGTGAGTGTATGTGCATGTTGTATGTAAGGAAATTTAGGGTTATTCAGTTTGGGAGTGTTTATACAACTAGGGGTGATATGATAGCAGTCTTCCAATATTTGAGGGGCTGTCACAAGAGAAGAGGAGGTCGACTTGTTCTCCAAAGCACCTCTGAAGGCAGGACAAGAAGTAACAGGTGGAAGCTTATCAAGGAGAGCTTATAAGTAGAAATTTTCTGGCAGTGAGAAAAATTGATCAGTTGGAAGGGCTTGCCTTTAGAAATTTTGGGTTTCTTCATCACTGGAGGTTTTCAAGAGATTGGACAAGCATTTGCTTGGAATGGTAGAAGGTCTCCTGCTCAACTAGAAGATCTCCAAGGTCTTTTCCAACCCTATTATTCTATTTTTTAACCCTCATTAATGCTGAAATAATACATTTTTTCCCAACGATATCTGGTATACCCAACTGTTCTTCAGCAGAAGTAGCTTAAGCCTTCGGCACGACCTAAGCATAGCTCATAAAATTATCTGCTACAACGTCCTCCCTGTCAACGACTACTTCAGCTTCAACCACAGCAATACACGAGCACACAACAGATACAAACTCAAAGTGAACCGCTCCAAACTTGACTGTAGAAAATACGACTTTAGCAACAGAGTGGTAAATGCCTGGAACTCACTACCTGACCCTGTGGTTTCGTCACAAAACCCCCAAAACTTTACCCTTAGACTGTCCACTGTTGGCCTCACCCAATTCCTAAGAGGTCAGCAAGGGGCGTGCATAAGTGCACCAGTATGCCTACTGTCCCTGTCCTAATGTTCCCTCTTATCAGTACCCATCTTATGTATATAAACAATGTTATATCTATGAATATTACCAATGCATACTCGATAAATAAATAAATAAATAAATAAATAAATAAATAAATAAATAAATAAATAAATAAATAAATAAATAAATAAATAAATACCTATTACCAAGCATGCCTACATTTTTTTTAAAAGTTGTGTGGGCTGATATTGCAATAGCATACAATATATTGAGCCAGATGTCAAGGTGAAGACCTTTCCCCCTAGACTTGATTTGATCATTCAGGAAATATCTACTTCTAATCGAGATTAACTCAAATTGTCACTTTCCCATGAAGTCAGGACTTTGTTTAAAAATAAAATAAAATTAGGACAATCTGAAATGATCTGATCACTCCCCACTTACTTCTCATGTTGTCACCAGTCATATATCTATTTATTTTATTTATTAGTGACATTTATATACCGCCTCACAGTGCAAGCACTCTCTAAGCGGTTTACACCAGTAAGCAACGTATATTTATATTGCCCCCAACAATCTGGGTCCTCATTTTACCGACCTCGGAAGGCTGGAAGGCTGAGTCAACCCTGAGCCGGTGATATTTGAACCGCTGACCTGCGGATCACAGTCAGCTAAAGTGGCCTGCAGTACCCCACTCTAACCGCTGCGCCACCTCGGCTCATTTTTAATCATTGGCTTTTATCCACTGAAATCCACTACCAGTAAATAACTCTGTGTGAACTATGAGGAAACACCTAATCCTGAAGTATAACAGAATAACAGAGTTGGAAGGGACCTTTGAGGGGGTCTTCTAGTCCCACCCATTGCTCAAGCAGGAGAACCTATACCATTTTAGACAAATGGCTGTCCAGTCTCTTCTTAAAAACCTCCAGTGATGGAGCACCCGCAACTTCTGGAGGCAAGTCATTCCATTGATGGTTAATTGTTTTCACTGTTAGGAGATTTCTCCATATTTTTAGGTTGCTTCCCTCCTTGATTAGTTTCCATCCAATGTTTCTTCTCTTGCCTTCTGGTGCTTTGGAAAATAGGTTGACCCCCCCCCCCTTTGTGGCAACCCCTTAGATGTTGAAACACTGCTATCCTGTCATTAAACTAGACATGCCTAATTCCAGCATACAGCTAAAACATACAGTTCATTGTATGTTTTAGCTTCCAGTCCCTTAATCATCTTTGTTGCTCTTCTCTGTACTCTTTCTAGAGTCTCAACATCTTTTTTTACATTGTGGCGACCAAAGTTGGATGCAGTATTCCAAGTGTGGCCTTAGAAAAGCATTATAAAGTGGTATTAACACTAATGACGTACCATGGAAGCAATGCATTGAAGGGTGTTTCTTTTGCAATGTGTTTTGAATTCAGTTTTCAGGATTTTAGGAAATTTCTCCTTAGTTCCAGGTTGCTTCTCTCCTCGATTAGTTTGCATCCATTTGCTTCTTGTCCTGCATTCAGGTGCTTTGGAGAATAGGTTGACCCCCTCTCTTCTTTGTGGCAGCCCCTTAGATATTGGAAGACTGCTATCAGGTCACTTGTAATGATTTTTGAGTGATTTATGAGTGAGCTTAATTACAAGTGGCTCAGTGGTGGGATTCAGATTTTTTTTGCTGCCAGTTCTGTGGGCGTGGCTTGGTGGGCATGGCTTGGTGGGCGATACTGTAAAATCAGGATACTGTAAAATCTCCATTCCCACCCTACTCCAGGGGAAGGTTACTGCAAAATCCCAATTTCCTCCCGATCAGCTGGGACTCTGGAGGCAGAGAATAGATGGAGGCGGGGCCAGACAGAGGTGGTATTTACTGGTTCTCCGAACTACTCAAATTTTCCTCTACCTGTTCTTTAGAACTGGCCAGAACCTGCTGAATCCCACCTCTTCCAGCCCAAGGAAGTGGCTCCCTTTAAGAGTGTTGAACTAGAAGCAATATTTTGTCATTTTGAGGATCAAATCATCTTTGAATTGCTCCCTTTCATAGTTGTTTCCTAGACGAGGAGACAGAACTAGCCAAACTGTCTTTCCATTTTGAAAGCACATATTCCTTTATTACACAAATATGTAGCGAAGGAGAAGCTGCTATTTACATAGCAGAAAAAAATGGGTTAATAATCTTGACTTCAAGGTAGAACTGGGAAGATGATGAATACCGGTAGTAGCATTTGACCCTCAAAAGCTTAGAGGAGGCAGCATAGGAATGGATTGCTGTGTGAAGACCAGGAGACATTTGAATCCTGGATAGAAAATGGTCCAGAATTGATGAGCTCGAAGAGGACAAGAGAGGAAACAGACCAAGAATGATTGTAATTAGTTCCCTGTTTGACTGTCAAAACAATTAGACTTAAATTTAACAATTCACATGGTGGTTGTGGATCCCATTAGGAAGTAGCAGAAGGTTAACATCTCAAGTGGTGCATAATTGGCCAGATCCCTTCTCCTTTGATCTTGCTCTAATTGTTCTGAAAGCCCGTTAATTGCCTGGAGAAGCCAACACTTGGTAGGAAGGTAGATCCTTGACCTCATTCAGCATGTTCTTAAGGCTGAAGACCAAAAACAAGGGTTCCAACACCTGGAATTGCTCCCAGATGGTAATAGAGCAAAGTCTAAATACATACAAAGAAGTTGTGATGTCTCCCACTTTTCATTTTCATTATTTCTTCATTTCTTCATTTCTTCATTTCTTCATTTCTTCATTTCTTCATTTCTTCATTTCTTCATTTCTTCATTTCTTTATTTATTTGTGAGATTTATATACCGCCTCACAGTGCAAGCACTCTCTAAGCGGTTTACACCAGTAAGCAATGTATATTTACATTGCCCCCAACAATCTGGGTCCTCATTTTACCTACCTCGGAAGGATGGAAGGCTGAGTCAACCTTGAGCCAGTGAGATTTGAACCGCTGACCTGCGGATCACAATCAGCTTAAAGTGGCCTGCAGTACTGCCCTCTAACCGCTGCGCCACCTCGGCTCAGAAAATGCATTTGGAGAATTGTATGCTCTTGAAACTAAGTAAGGCTATGCCATAGTTCCAAGAAGCACTTGGAACTAAACAAAGTTAACCCAAGCAACCACTGTCGCTGCCATGTGTTGTTATATTTATATATGATGGCACACAATTGTGCTAATTAACTTAAATAATGCAGAATTCCTGCCCAGTTCTTCCTTGTATCAGAATACAGAATGATAGAGTTGGAAGGGACAATGGAAGTCTTTTAATCTAACCTCCTGCAAGCGGGTGACCCTATGCTATTCTAGACAAATCCAGTCTCTTTTTGAAAGCCTCTAGTGATGGAGCACCCATAACTTCTGGAGGCAAGTTTTTCCACTGGTTATTGTCAGGAAATTCCTACTTAGTCCTAGGTTGCTTCTCTCCTTGGTTAGTTTCCATCCATTGTTTCTTGTCTGGAGGGCGCTTGGATGCCTGCAGCTCGCGACAGGTAAGCTGCCTCCTTTCCCCGTCTCCCGCCTCCCGTTCGTTGCTTGCCAGCCCGGCCGAAGGGAAGGCAGGAGGCGAGGAAAGGCCTCCCGAAAGGAGGGGAGGCTTCGGGAGCCCGCCTCCCTTTCGGCCCGAAAGGGAGGCGGGCTCCCGAAGCCTCCCCTCCTTTCGGGAGGCCTTTCCTCGCCTCCCGCCTTCCCTTCGGCCGGGCTGGCAAGCAACGAACGGGAGGCGGGAGGCGGGGAAAGGAGCAGCCGGCAGCTTACCTGCTCCAAGCATCCAAGCCCCGCGGTCTCCCGGTCGCCCGCCCGGCCCCAGGGCAACGGCGGCAGCGAGGCGACGGGGGGAAGAAAGGGGAGGGGGACGAGGAAGGGCTGTTTGCGCCGCTCGTGACGTAAATTCAAAGCGGCGACGGCTCCTTGTCCCTCACCCCTCCCAACAGCAGCGGCGCCTCCGAGGGCGGGGCTAGGGATGGGGCGGGGGAAGGAGAGGAGGAGCAGCCTCCCTTCCCCCTCCCCCCAGCTTCCAGCCGCCGCCGGAGGAGTCAACAACGCGGGACGCCCGCCCGCCGCCAACGCTGCCCACAGCCGGCCCGAGCTGAGAGGCCTGCTGCCTTTCAGGGCGATTTTTTGAAAGAATGCCCTAGTCGGGCATTCTTTCAAGAAATCGGGACTTTTTAAGAGGGCGGGCGGGACGCGGGACAAATGGCGAAAAAGTGGGTGTGTCCCGCCAAAATCGGGACGTCTGGTCACCTTACCCATGGCCCTTCACTTCACTAGAGTAGCCATGCCTAGTTCTTGCAACTCTTCTTCAGATGTTTTAGTCTCCAGGCCAGTGGTGGGTTCCTACCGGTGCGATCCACTCTATGGCACCGGTAATGGCAGGCGAATTGTGAAATTTGCGCGCGACGGCTCCGGTGCCGTCTTCACCGGTCTGTCGCACGCCGCCATCTTTTTTCCGCAATTTTTTGGCTTTTTTTGCTTCCTGCACATGCGCGGAAGCACAATCTCACAAGGGGACGCACGCGTGAGATTTCGGTGAGATTTCGCTTCCACGCATGCGTGGAAACAAAAAATCACAGAAATCGCGCACGCACGCGCGTCCCCTCATGAGATTTCGGTGAGATTTTGCTTCTGCACATGCACGGAAGCAAAATTGCACGAGGGGGTGTGCATAGCAAGCACGTGTGCGCGCAGCGCACCGGTAGTGAGGTAAGAGCAACCCGCCCCTGCTCCAGGCCCTTAATCATCTTAGTTGCACTTCTCTGCACCCTCCATCCCAGGCTCAACTAAAGACTGTATATTTGTCTACATCATGTGATAAAGTAAAACAAATGTAACTGCTATTACATTTTAATCAGAGTGATACTTTATCCACCCTTTGGAAATGGCTTGACTGTCTAATTATACCAATTCATTTGGTGCTATTATTGCTTCTGGCCATGATCCTTTCTGGTTTGCAAATTAGTTCCAACAGTGGTCTTACCAGTCAGGGATCCTGTAGCAAGTGACACAAGAGTAGCAACAAGATCATTTCTAAAAAGCAGTCAAAGTCATCCCATAGTTATGCTACAAGGCAAATGAGAACAAGTAAGAATATGTACGTATGTGAGAAGGATCCTTCTCACATACATACATACTGGTACAGTACATTTATTGAATAGCCCGAAGGCCTTTTCAAAAAAAAGAAAAACAGAACAAACAGGTACAGAAACAACCGTACAAAAATATATATGGAAATTCAATAACTAAATTTCTAAAACTAGATAACCCAAATAAAATATCTCGTCTCTAACTCAGCTCATCTTTCTTACAATCAATGAAATTCTTTTCAATGTAGCTGGCTCGTATTGCTGTCATCCTATTAAGATAGCGAGTGATAGCACTTACCAGGGGAAGACAGTCTGCCTTCAATAGAAATGTTAATTTATGCCTTGCATTCCAGTGGGAAAATTTATTTATAATTGGGGACAGGTATGGTTTTCTTACTTCCTCATACATCCTACATTCAAATATTATATGCGCTGTATCCTCGACAACATTTGCCCCACATATACATGTTCTTTCATCATACGGGATTCATTGTATGTCTGTATGTATCTGTATGATGTGGAACCTATCACCAGTGCGGAAGCTACCAGCAACAAAGATGATTAGGTAGCTTGAAGTTAAAACACATGAAGAACAGTTGCAGGAATTGGGTATGTCTAGTCTAGTGAAAGGAGGACTAGGAGGGATATGGTGGCAGTGATCCATCCTATCCTATCCTATCCTATCCTATCCTACCCTACCCTACCCTACCCTACCCTACCCTACCCTACCCTACCCTACCCTACCCTACCCTATCTACTGTGTCTGTCTGTCTGTCTGTCTGTCTGTCTGTCTGTCTGTCTGTCTAATCAAATCAAAGGAGCCAAGGTGGCACAGTGGTTAAAAGCAGCACTGCAACCTACTTCAGCTGACTGCGAGTTCAGCAGTTCAGCAGTTCAAATCTCACCGGCTCAAGGTTTACTCAGCCTTCCATCCTTCTGAGGTCGGTAAAATGAGGACCCAGATTGTTGGGGGCAATATGCTGAACTCTGTAAACCGCTTAGAGAGGGCTGTAAAGCACTATGAAGCGGTATACAAGTCTAAGTGCTATTGCTATTGCTAAATCTCTCTCTCTCTCTCTCTCTCTCTCTCTCTCTCTCTCTCTCTCTCTCTCTCTCTCTCTCTCTCTCTCTCTCTCTGTGTGTGTGTGTGTGTGTGTGTGTGTGTGTGTGTCTCTCTCTCTTCTTTCATTGGCTAACCCAGTGTTCTGATTTGCCAATCAGGGATTTCATCCCTCTCAAAGTTGAAGTGAAAGGAAACCCGATCCTGCTTCTGACATGGTATCACCTTGTCCAAGCAAATGTGTTTGAAATGTGCTACATATGGTCAGGTGAACATTGTTGCAAGACCAGCTGAGAAAGGAGCATTGCCCCAGACAGGGAAATGCAAAATGCAGGGCCTTCATTTTGCTTTAGAGATTGTGGCAGCGGTTGTGTTCACACTACCATCTGCGAAGAGCAGAAATTCCAGCAGGGGGTGCCTGTCACTCACATATTAGGATTCTGCAATTAAATCACTCATTCTTGCTCTTTTATATATTGAGTTTCATGATTTATTGCAGAGGAAAAATGGGCAGAGGAAAGACATTTCGTTGATTCTCAGCTCCCGTTGCTAGCAACTGAACTGATTTTTCTTTTTTTTAAATATATAAACAAGCCTATATATATATATATATTTTCCAGAAGGAATAGGAATTTGGGACAACAATAAGATATACAAAAGAATGAGTTTGAAGCTTTGCATCTGGGACTCACAAGGGCAGGAGCTCCGGCAATACAAATTACTTAAAAACAAGCTTCTGAGCATACAGGAACAAGCTGCCTCAAATCAGAAATCTGAATTCTCACCTTTATTGGAGATTAAGCAGCTCTTTGTAACAATAATGGAAAGGATGGAGAGAGCCAGAGGAAAATCTGTTGATCAGCCTTCCTCACCATGGGACTTGTATTCCAATCTAATGGAGGGCTTTTAGTCAGAGCCAAAATAAGGCGTGATCTTTTGGCCATTCAATATTCTGTGCCATTGCCTTCCCCATCAAGAAGAGCTTCACACATTGCTCAAAATCACCTAACCATAGTTTGCGGAATAAGCTACAATTGATTGGGAGCCTCCCAGAGTTTGGCATAAGATGTGGCATAACACTCCACAATAAGCACACGTGGAACCTAATTTCTTTCGTTCTTTCTTTAAAGCATAAATGCTTGATGTTGGCACGGGATGGGAATGCTTTAAACCATGACTTTAGAGATTCGTATAGTGAAACCCAGTTTATTTTATTAGTATATGTGAGACCCAGTTTAAAAATAAAGTGGATTCCACACATCCTAATCTATAAGCTCATCATTTCGAGAATTCCCATCTCGTGCCAAAACCAAATAAGTACTGTTTTTTTCGGAGTATAAGACGCACCTTTTTACCCCCCAAAAGAGGGTGAAAACTTGGGTGCGTCTTATACACCGAATGCAGCCCCACCCACCCACCCCCACCCTTTGGCCTCTTTCTTCCAGCAATTTACCTGCTTGCAGGAAAGAGGGAAGAGTCTTTAAAGCCAAGCAAGTCAGTAGCAGCTTCCCGACCTACAGCTGATTTGGTTTGCCAGGTGGGAAAATGAAAGTGAAACTAACTACAAAGAGGCAATAGCTGGGAGAGACTCGCAGATTTTTATTTTTTGCTGAACTGGCTGCAAAGGGGTAAGTGAATAACTATAAATGTCTGTAGAATGTTCAAATTATTAGACTTATTTTTTAAAGACTGCTTTATTATTGTTCTAGAGCCAGGGGTCTCCAACCTTGGCAACTTTAAGACTTGTGGACTTCAACTCCCAGAATTCAACAGCTAGCTTTGTTAGCTTGCTGGCTGTGGAATTCTGGGAGTTGAAGTCCACAAGTCTTAAAGTTGCCAAGGTTGGAGATCCCAGTAAATCTAGACAACTTAACAAAAATAAAGTAGCTTTTTAAAATAAATGCTTGCTCTGAAGAGTCCCAGTGCTATTGTATCTTCTTTTAAATAATAGAGAATACTGTATACTTCCAGAAATTTTAATTCATTTTAACAGCTCTGTACAAGTATAGTATGAAATGTAACAGTGTCCTGTTTAGTATTAGAGTTTAGTTACCTTGGAGTAGATCTATTTAAATAATTGGGAGGAGTTAGTGTGACTACATTTAAGAAAACTTTCTGGCATAATGTACATTTCTCCAATTCTTTGCTATTTCTATGGGTCAAGCACACATGCACAGAAATACACAGCAAACAGTGTATATCATCTGTGCTGTTTGCTGTTTGGCAAATTGCTTGGAGGCAGAGGCCTTTTTCCCTTGTTTTCCTCCCCCAAAACTAAGGTGCGTCTTATACTTCGGTGCGTCTTATACTCCGAAAAATACGGTACTTCATTGGTGAATGAGAAAACAGAATAACAGAGTTGGAAGGGACGTTGGAGGTCTTCTAGTCCAACCCCCTACTCAGGAGACCCTATATCATTTCAGATAAGTCCATTCCTTTCAGGGCAAACTCTTCCACTAGTTAATTGTACTTACTGTTAAGATGTTTCTCCTTAGTTGCAGGTTGCTTCTCTGCTTGATTGGCTTCTATCCATTCCTTAGGTTGACCCCCTTTTTTGTGGCAGCCCCTCAAATATTGGAAGACTGCTATCATGTCACATCTAGTCCTTGTTTTCACTGGACTAGACAAACCCAATTCCTGCATCCTTTCTTCATATGTTCATATAGACCTGCATATTGAAGATGGCTGTGTGGAACCACATCAAGTCTAATCGGCTGGTGGTGTTGCTCTGCCCAACTCAATGGCTGATTCTCAGATAGTGCTGGGGGAACAGACTGATGCCAAAAGCTGAGAACCAAATGGTTGCCTTGAAATAAAGATGAGCAGCGTTCCTTAGAGTTAGCAACGACTAGCAGAGTAAAATCCACAGGGACTCCTAACTTTTCCATACTGCTTGTTTTAACAGATTAACAGAGTTGGAAGGGACCTTGTAGGTCATCTAGTCCAACCTCCCACCCAAGCAGGAGACCCTACACCATTTCTGACAGATGGCAGTCTAGTCTGTTCTTGAAAGCTTCCAGTGATGAAGCTCCCACAACTTCTGAAGGCAACTTCTGTTCCATTGTTGCATTGGTTGTTTGCTCTCACTGTCAGAAAAGCTATCCTTAATTTCTTGATTGGATCTCTCCTTGATCAGTTTCCATCCATTATTCCTTGTCTGGCCTTCGGGTGCCTTGGAGAATAGCTTGACCCCTTCCTCTCTGTGGCAGCCCCTCAGATATTGGAAGACTGCTATCGTGTCTCCCCTGGTCCTTCTCTTCACTAGACTAGCCATGCCCAGTTCCTGCAACCGTTCATCGTATGTTTTAGCCTCCAGTCCCCTAATCATCTTGGTTGCTCTTCTCTGCACTCTTTCTAGAGTCTCAGCATCTTTTTTATAGTGTGGTGACCAAAAATACATGCACAATCGTAGTACCGCCATCTGCACAATTCTGATTTTTTTTCTCATTGAATTTAAGTTAGAAGAACCTGGAGAAGTGGGCTATGGAAGAACCAGAGAGGTCTTGGAAGCTAGTGGCTGTCCATCCCAAATATTTCAAACTTCCTATCATCTGTTGGCCTTTAAAGACTTCACCACACTCTTCTCTTTTGAGGGGAAAATATGAGTTCTATATGAAAAACTCATTTATTTGTAGAGTGCCAAAAAGAGAGTATGACTCTGTAAAGGCATATCTATCCCCTCCTGAAAACAGTCTGCGCACTGCAATTGCAGAGTTTGTCACAAAACTCAAGAGCCCAGTTTCCTTTGGCAGATATTGTCCTAGCCTTCTGCTGCTAAAAATAATAATAATGAACTGGCTTATTTATTTATTTATTTATTTATTTATTTATTTATTTATTTATTTATTTATTTATTTATTTATTTATTTATTTATTTATTTATTTATTTATTTATTTATTTATTTATTTATTTATTTATTTTGGCTTCCTTATATGCCGCCCAACTCCCGAGGGACTCAGGGCGGCGTACAGCAAAAAAGAATACAAGAACAACCAACAATAAACATTGCTTAAAATCAATATAAAAATTAAAAATTCAATATTAAAACCCTCCAACAACCATACATACTCGGGGGTGAGCTCGAATGGATTAGACTCTACCCCCAGCCTGCAGGAAAAGCCATGTCTTAACGGCTTTTCGGAAGGCCAGCAGGGTGGGGATAGTTCGGGTCTCTGGGGGAAGTTGGTTCCAGAGCGGGGGCCCCCCACAGAGAAGGCTCTCCCCCTAGGGCCCGCCAGCCGGCATTGCTTGGCTGACGGGAGCTGGGGGAGGCCAACTCTGTGGGCCCTAACCGGTCGGAGGGAAGTATGAGGCAGAATGCGGTCCCGGAGATAGCCTGGTCCTATGCCATGAAGGGCTTTAAAGATGATGATCAACACCTTGAATTGGACCCGGGGACCGATGGGCAACCAATGCAGCTGGCGGAGTATAGGTGTCACGTGGGTGTACCTTGGCACACCCACCACAGTACTCGCAGCCGCATTTTGCACCAACTGAAGTCTCCGGATACTCTTATATGTATTAAGCAGCTAAATACCTTTAAAGCAAGGAACTTTAGTTGCCAAACAATATGTAACTAAGAAAGAGGCTAAATATAATTTCAAAATCTGTGTTATGAATATCCCAGATTGTTGGGCAGATAAATATATTTTTCATGTCCTCTAAAACTTTATTTTAAAAAAAACCCCTCTATCTTAGCTGGTGGCTGTTTGCATTTGTCTGAAAAGTCTCTCTTTTCCTCTATCCTGAATTTGTTGCTAATCAAGCCATCTATTTAAAATTCACATCCGTCATTTTTTTTTAAAAAAAAAGTTATTTTGGTGGTGTGTATCTGTGTGTCATGCAATTTTCAATATGCTGGCGTCTACTGTGGGTGTCAAAGCTCCCATTGCATAAACAGGCATAAATATTAATTATTTCTTAAATGTATGATCAAAAACACTCTGCAGTTGAAATTCTGGATTCCTCCCCCTCCCTTTGCCCCTCCGTCGCACAGCCTAGCAATCTCAGAGCATTTCCTTCTAGCTAGCAGCAAATATTTTAAGGGAACATTTGTACTTCCCAAGGGTGAACAATGGAATGCCACATGTAGGCAAACATCCATAAAATAACTTTGCATCCCTTCGGGTTAGTAGCATTGCAATTATGACGGGCTCAGAAGCCGGGTTCTTTTTTCTTCCAAGCAATCAAAATGTCAGAAAAATAGCATGAATTTCTGAACACATTGCAAATATGATGCGTTGTCGGTATTGGAAAAAGTATGGTATGGATATATTTAGGACACAGCAATAGCAATAGGACTTAGACTTCTATACCGCTTCACAGTGCTTTACAGCCCTCTCTAAGCAGTTTACAGGGTCAGCCTATTGCCCCCCAACAATCTGGGGTCCTCATTTTACCGACCTCGGAAGGATGGAAGGCGGAGACAACCTTGAGCCAGTGAGAATCGAACTGCTGGCAGTCAGCAGAGTCAGCCTGCAATACATAATGCAGATAATATTATTTGGCGGATTGAAATTTTATTTGTGAGCGAAATTCTGTGAGGTTTTTTTTTGGGGGGGGGGTGTCTCCATTGCTGGAGGTTTTCAAGAAAAAAACCTGAACCATCATTGATTCTTGCCTTGGGCACAAGGATGGACTAGAAGAGCTGAAGTGGTGCAGTGGTTAAATGCTGCGACTGCAGGCTGACTGCTAGTTCAGCAGTTCAGCTGTTCAAATCTCACTAGGCTCAAGGTTGACTCAGCCTTCCATCCTTCCGAGGTCGGTAAAATGAGGACCCAGATTGTTGGGGGCAATATGCTGAACTCTGTAAACCGCTTAGAGAGGGCTGTAAAGCACTATGAAGCGGTATATAAGTAAAGTGCTATTGCTATTGCTATTGCTTCAAAGTCCCTTCCAGCTCTATGATCCTGTAATTCCATGACTGAAAGAGAACTCCTTCTTAGCTTTTTTTAATTGTCTCTCTTTCGAATGGTATGTAAACGTACTGATCTCTATGTAGCTATTGATGTCTGATTTGCCTGAACGCCAAACTTCCAAGAATTCCTTAGCAATTTTGGATTTAGTGTCTGTCTGGGATACTCACAATTTCCTAGCTGAAACGGTGGTTGTCCATGTAGTGTGAAATTAAGGAGTTTTCATCATGTCTTCTCAGTGAAAACCTAGTTGGGCAATGAAATGTCTGCAAGCAAACAACCAAGCTCAGAGAGCACCAAGCTTTTTTAAAAAGTCTAAAACGTGTAGGCATATAGAGATATCAACAACAGCTACCAGGGAATTCATTAGAAACCATTTGCATAATTCTCCAACACGGTGTCCAATGTGCAACAGATGGGCTGCTCGGATGCTCCAGTCAGAATTTCGCACAAAGCTCCTACATATTTAGGAAAGTTGCAACTGAAAAGAAATGCACAATGGAGAGAATTATACACAAACACTCTCCCCATGTTAAGGGCGTCTTCCTTTGGGAATAGCGCACACGATAATTTGTGGGTTTTGTTATCGCTGTTGAATGCGTGCTTTGGGGGAAGT
>JALIGW010000018.1:5455314-5570314 GCA_023053685.1 Diadophis punctatus similis
TGAAACAATCTGGTTGTTAAGTTTTTTAGTTATGTTAAGCCCAGGATGCTGGCGCCCTGTTCAAGGGTGGTATTCACTCACGTTCGCTACCGGTTCGCAAATGTGAGCGTGCGCGCTCGCTTCGCTCACACGTGCCACTACCGCGCATGTGCGCGGCCTTCCGCGCATGCGCAGAGCCTCGAAAATGTGGATAAATGGAATGACATTACATCCGGGCAGGTTTGCGGAGCCACCCGCAGTCACCACTACCGGTTCACCCGAACCAGATAGAACCGGTTGAATACCCACCTCTGGCCCTGTTCCATGTGAAGGCAATTTTTTTTACATTTGCTTGTTTCACAGAGAAGAGGGAATTAACTTAATCTCCAAAGCAGCTGAGGGAAGAACTAGAAGTAACCAGTGAAATATCATTAAAGAGAGAACCAACTTAGAACTAAGGAGAAATTTCCTGAAAGTAAAAATAATTAATCAGTGGCTTATCTCCCAAAGTTGTGGGTGCTTCATCACTGGAGGCTTTCAAGAATAGACCAGACCATCATTTGACTTGGATGGTATAAGGTCTCCTGCACTGTTGCACTAGAAGGCTTCTGAAGTCTCTTCTAGCCCCATGAGTCTATGTTTTATGCTAAACAAAAAGTAGCATTTTGGGAAAGGCTATTTCTCCACCAAACCTCAAATTCTAGATTAATATCTGCTATTCATTGCAAGTAGAGCAGAGGCACATCTGACACTTTACTTTCCGTACCGGTTCGCAAGTGTGAGTATGCACGCGCGCTCGCTTCGTGTACATGAGTGCTCACTTCACGCGCAAGCGCCCCATCCCCACATGTGCATGGCCTTCCGTGCATGCGCTTTGCTTCAAAAAGTGCCTAAATAGGACGGCATAGAGCCCACAAGTTGCCACTACCGGTTCGCCCGAAATGGTCCCAACCGGCTGAATGCCACCTCTGAATGAGAGAGCATAGATCCTCATTTGTTCATTTACCTCATTTACCTCATAAAGTAAATGAATGTTTGGATTGATGGTGCGTTTGAGACTGTCCTGAGAAACGTAGCTGAATTACTTTTCCATGAAGTTGGTCGAAACAGCACTTCTATTTTTCATCTTCCTCCTCACGTTCAAATGGGATTGCTTTCAGTCCATGAAGAGTTCAGGAAGTTAGAGACATTTCACCTGGAGAAGAGAATCCTGAGAGGAAAGCATAATCACTTTCAAATATCTGGAGTTTTATCAGGTGCTCTGCAGGGCGGGGTGAGGAAAAAAATGGATGAAGATTGCATTAAAGCAGGTGCTATTTTTATTGTCGTCGTCATCACCACCACCACCACCACCACCATCATCACTGAAGATCAACAGTGTAGTTCTGGGAATTTTGAGAGGAGAAATAGATAGTAAAACTCTCTAGTACAGTATTTCTCAGTCTTGGAAACTCTTAAGATAGGTGGACTTCAACACCCAGAATTCCCCAGCCAGCCATCCTGGTTGGGGAATTCTTGGAGTTGAAGCCCACACATCTTAAAATTCTCAAATTTGAGAAAAACTTTTCTAGAACGTCACTAATTTCTATTTGGACAAATGCACAGGTGCAGAAAAGTGCTTTTGCAACAGGCAACCATGATTACAGTCACGGTTAATCACACAAAGTCATTGTAAACTTGACCCAAACGGATCTAGAATCCTTCCACAATGACAGTGTTGGCTTTGAACTAAGTGAACCTTCACAATGGAGTCTGCATTCCAGTTTCTAAGTGTACCAACTCTTCTTTAATTACACTAAATCAAAATCTGGGTTTTATGACTCTACAGCAGTGGAGGGTTCCCAAAATTTTTACTACCACTCTGTGGGCATGGCTTATTTTGTGGGTGTGGCTTGATAGTCATGTGACCGGGTGGGAGTGGCTTGCCGGCCATGTGACCAGGTGGGAGTGGCTTGCCGGTCATGTGACTGTGTGGGAGTGGCTTGCCAGCCATGGGACCGGGTGGGAGTGGCTTGCCGGTCATGTGACTGGGTGGGTGTGGCCACTTAATGTCACTCACTTCAAGGGGTGCCTCACCTGGCCCCTCCCCTCCCAGCCATTCCTTGTCACAGCCAGCCTCAAGGTATCTATAGATCTGTAAAAATGTTGTTCACCTTTTTTCAACTTCATTATCTACATACTATAGATGTACTTTCATGGACCACTGAAAGGAGGAAATGGCTCACATGCTTTGCCCAAGAGTGTGATAGACCAGGGGTCTCCAACCTTTTGGACCCCAGGGACCACCAAATTCACAATTTTAAATCCCGTGAACCACTGGTGGGGGGGAGCTCAGCCGCCTTTCAGGCCTACCTTTCTGCTTCTGTGAGGCCTCTGGGTGGGAGGCCCGAGAAAGTGCCTGGTCCAGGCACACAGCCTGGAAACCTCTTTTGTGTTCCTTCCCTCAAGAAGCTTGGTCAATCTGAGTGAAGGAAAATGAAGATGGGCAGACTGAGGGTGGCTTGCTGATGTTGGTGGGAAAGTCAGTCCCATATTCCAGAGCTGTAGTTGTAGTCCCTCCAATCCCCCCCTTTCCTTTCCTTTCTTTTCCAGTTCCATTCCTTTCCTTTCCTCCTTTCTTTCCATTTCCTCCTCTCTCCTCCCTTCCCCCTTTCCTTCTTTCCTTCCCTCCCCTCCCCCTCCCCTCCCCCTTTCCTTTCCTCCTTTCCTTTCCTTTCTTTTCCCCGGGGCCACCGAGGGTTTCCAGCCCTGCCTGGCTGCCTTTGAGTGGCCCTCCCAGCCGAACCCCTCATTCTGAGCAAGAACCCTTTTTATACAGGTAGTCCTCAACCTACGACCACAACTGAGCCCAACATTTCTGCTGTTAAGTGAGACATTGGTTAAGCGAGGTTTGCTCCATGTTACGACTTTTCTTGCTGCAGTTGTTAAGTGAATCCCTGCAGTTGATAAGTGAGTAACCCCGTTGTTAAGAAAATCCAGTTTCCCCATTGACTTTGCTTGCCAGAAGGTCGCAGAAGGGGACCACGTGTCTCCCCGGGACACGGCGACCGTCATAAATATGAGCCAGTTGCCAAGCGTCTGAATTTTGATCAAATGACCGTGGGGAATGCTACAACAGTCATAAGTGTGAAAAACGGTCATAAGTTACCTTTATTTTCTGTGCCGCTCTAACTTTGAACGATCACTAAATTGTAAGTTGAGGACTACCTGTAATTGTTGTCAGGTGAAGAGGAAGCCTCTTTTTGGTGCAGCCTGCTACAAGTTGAGCTGCACCACCTGGGAAGCTCTTCTGCCAGTCTGCAGCCTGGTGAAGCCCTTGCAAGAGCCGACTTGGGCACCAGCAACCAACGGCTTTGGCCCCAGTCATGCCAGGGCAATGGAGCTGCTGGAGGGGAGGATCCTTCCCTCCCTGGTTCTGGGGAAGAGGGGCAGGGAAGAACAGGTGCCCTTTCCTAACTGGGTGCCCACTAAGTCCCATCATCCCCAGCAGGGCACATTCCTTCCTTCCTTCCTTCCTTCCTTCCTTCCTTCCTTCCTTCCTTCCTTCCTTCCTTCCTTCCTTCCTTCCTTCCTTCCTTCCATCTGTCTTCTTTCTTCTTCCTTCCTTCCATCCTTCTTTCTTTCTTTCATCTTTCTTTATCTTCCTTCCTTCCTTCTTTCCTTTCTTCCTCCCTCCCTCCCTCCCTCCCTTCCTTTCTCCCTGCAAACCAATTCCCACCGTGGCTCCTTTCTCCCTTGCCCAGCCCTCTTCCAAGACGCCAAGTCTTGGAAGAGAAGCCTGGAAGAGCATCGCACTTCCAGGTCCCGGCCGGGGGTCGCTCCCGGGGGAACCGCGCCAAGCGAGGTAGGTGGGTGGATTGCTCCCCTCCCCTCCCCTCGGAGGACGAAGGTGCCTCTTGCCACCACCTTCCTCACTTGCCAGGACCTCGCTCGTCGTTCGCTTCCCTCCCACACGGGCGGGCGGGGCGGGGGCTGGAGTAGGCAGCAGCGGCGTTCCTGCATCTATGGTGAAATTGAAGCCAGACCAGATGCCGGGAGGGTTTCAAGATGCCTGCTTGTGCTTTCGCAGCGAGAGGGAGGATGAGGTAAGAGGCGGCTTCTGGAAGGCTGCAGCGTATGGCGGGTGCTCCGAGAACGAAAGAAGTCAGGGATACCCCGTTTCCCCACCCACGGCTCCCTCTTCCTCAGTCAGGGCTGCTGCGCCAAGACCCGCTCGCCCTTTCCTTCCTTCCTTCCCTCCTTCCCGCCGGCCATCGTTCCATTCAGCTCCTTCGTGTGCGGGTGTCTGGCGAAAGGATTTGGCTTGTCGTCGCCGTCTCCCGTGGGGCTCGAGTGAGGAAGGCAGCAGCGACAGGGACAACAAGGCAAATCCCTGTCGCTGCCACCTTCCTCACTCGAGCCCCGCGGGAGACGGCGACGACAAGGCAAATCCTTTCGCCAGACACCCGCACACGAAGGAGCTGAATGGAACGATGGCCGGCGGGAAGGAGGGAAGGAAGGAAGGAAAGGGCGAGCGGGTCTTGGCGCAGCAGCCCTGACTGAGGAAGAGGGAGCCGTGGGCGGGGAAACGGGGTATCCCTGACTTCTTTCGTTCTCGGAGCACCCGCCATACGCTGCAGCCTTCCAGAAGCCGCCTCTCATCTCATCCTCCCTCTCGCTGCGAAAGCACAAGCAGGCGTCTTGTTTGGCTTAAATTTCATCATAGATGCAGGAACGCCGCAGCCGCCACCGCCTACTCCAGCCCCCGGCCCGCCCGCCCGTGTGGTAGGAAAACGAAAGACGAGGGAGGTCCTGGCAAGTGAGGAAGGTGGCGGCAAGAGGCAGAGCTGAAAGGGGCAGCTATCTTGCTGACGCCTCCCTCACTTGCTGGACTGGCTCGTCTGCTCTGGGCTCCCTCCGGCAGCGTTTTGAAACTCGCTCCTGCCTGCACGGAGGCAGGGATCGATGCTCGCCCCCTCTTCCTCGCGGGCAGAAGCGCGTTTTAAAGTGCCGTAGGCAGAGCCCAGAGGAGCCGAGCTAAGTAGGTGCAAGGATGCAGAGGGAAACAGGTATTTCTCTCTGCACAGAGCTTTCCGGATGAGACTTGGAGGAAAGCCTAGCTCATGGCTTCTACATTTCGCGGTGCAAAATATCCCAGCAAAAACAATGAAAGTGAAAAAACAGCCAGTGGAGAGCACACAGAGCTGCTTCAGTCCACGTGTTCGCCAGGTCAGCGGCTGTTTCTCTCCTTCGTTGTTCTTTATGGGAAATCATTTGGCGCAGCACAGAGAAATGTAGCAGCCATGAGCTGCGCTTTCTTCTAAGTCAAATCTGGAAAGATCTGGCTGGGCAGGGGTGCCTCCATCCGCCGGCTCATGGCAGTGGGCTCAGCTGCAGCCCAGATGAGCCGAGGAACTGCGTGGATCCACAATGCCGGCAGTTTCGGGGGCTCCTTCCCTCAGTTGTTTGTTTTCTTACCTCTAGGTGGCTGCCTCCCGAAAACACTTTGCTTCCCTTCTCCAAACGACCCAGGCGGAGGACGGAGGCTTCTGCTCCTGGCCCGGAAGAAGTTTTTGCACAGTGCAAAACCCCCCGAAAAAATTCAAAAAAAAAAAAAAACCCCCGCCCAAATCAAAATGGAAACGCATGCGCAGTGCCGGAAACCCAGCTTCTGCGCATGCTCAGAAGCAGAAGAAAATAAAAAAATCCCCCCAAAATTGAAAAAAATTCAAAAAAATTCAGGAAAAAAATGGCGGCGCCTAGGGACCGGGACCGACCGCATGACGTCACCAGCGGGTCGCTACCGGTGCGCCGCACCGGACCGCACCGGTAGGAACCCACTACTGCTCTACAGGTATATTATTTAAAGACAGATTAAAAAGAGTGTTAGCCTGATAAGTTCACCAGTGTGAGAACTGTTGATAATTGTGCAGTGGGAGCCAGATCATTCACATACACACGCACAATCAGTTCATGGCATAAGGTTGTTACTGCGTGTAAAATGGGCATGAATCTAAACTCAGCTATCTTGCATTTATTTTAAAATAATGTTAGCTTGGGCATTTTAGTAGAGAACTGGATCCAAGTGGTCTTTTGGAAATTCTCTGCTAAATTCAGGGAACAGAAAGGGGCTGCTATTTTTCCATTTTCTCCAGGGAAGGATAAATCCTCCCATCATTTATCTAAAGCAGGCTCACCTTCAGCAGGAGAGGCCCCTTGGGAAGCATTCTCCCCTGATACCTTCCCTTGAGACGGAAGGGATGTGCAAAGCCCAGAAAAGCTGCAGACTACCAAAACAAGGATTTTCAGATCACTGGAAACCAATAAAGAGAACACGGGGTCTTTGGTTCAAGGCCCTGGGGAATCACTTTGCAGGAGAAGTGAGTGATGATTTACTGGTGCATTTAGCAATAAGTTGCACCCTTTAATTTTAAAATAATTCAGAACATATTTCAATTATTTATTTATTCAAAATTATTGTTTTCCCCCCTTCCTAGTGTTTTTTTCCACAAGTGCAGGGTCCTTTTTTTTCTTTTGCAGATCAACTAAGTCATCACTAGAAGCTTTCAAGAAGAGACTGGACTGCCATCTGTCAAAAATGGTGTAGGGTCTGCTTGGCCAGGGGGTTGGACTAGATGACCTACAAGGTCCCTTCCAACTCTGTTAATCTGTAATCTGTAAGTATTGACCTATTGGTTGCAACAGGAATTGACCCACCAGTTAGTTGCCTGAGCCTATCACGGATTAAGAGACAGTGACTGGACCTGTAGTAGCCTGCAGTACTGTGCTCTAACCACTGTGCCACAGTGGCTCATGTAACCTCTTGTCCCCTAGTGAGTTGTCCTGCAGTGACTTGGCTGTGGCGAGTTGGCTGTGGTGAGTTGGCTGCAGAGAATGCTACAGTGCTACAACGAGGAGGAGAGGAGGTATGGGTGGTGGAGGGGTGAGTGAGTGAACAATATGAGAGGTAGAAGAACAAGGTACACAAATGAACACAATGGATGATCTCTCTCTTCTATTAAAGCATCTGGCTGCTTCTCAAACTTGCCCCTGCTTTAGTTCTCCAAAGGACCTGGAGATCTTTTTAGGACAGTGCTTAAAATTCTTGTTTTGCACTCATTTCTGTTTTATCCCATCTTTGGATGGTTCCTTCTGGGTCGAGACCTCACCTGTCTGTTATTATGGCTAGGAAAATGGAGACACCTAATGGGACCATTTCTCTAAGGAAGAGTTCTGATGTTTAATTGTAGACCCTGGATTGTTTTCCCACTGCTTCCCAACACCTGAAATCTTCCCCAAAATAAGGCCACCTTAGCAAAAATCTGGTTTTGTTCCTTTGTCTGCAAGCAGGCAAATGAGAGACCTTTAAAATAAACAGTTGGAATTCCTCCCCTCCTCTTGCTCCTAGATACTGCAGCCCTGGTGGAAATCTTCACGTTTGTCATTATTTTCCCCTAGTGACCCTTCCCCAGGGGTGAAATCCAGCAGGTTCTGACAGGTTTTGGAGAACCAGTAGCGGAAATATTGAGCAGTTCGGAGAACCGGCAAATACCACCTCTGGCTGGCCCCGCCCCCATCTATTCTCTGCCTCCTGAATCCCAGCTGATCGGGAGGAAATTGGGATTTTGCAGTATCCTTCCCCCAGGAGTGGGGTGAGAATGAAGATTTTGCAATATTCTTCCCCCAGGAGTGGGGAGAGAATGGAGATTTTGCAATATCCTTCCCCCAGGAGTGGGGAGGGATGGGGTTTTTGCAATATTCTTCCCCCAGGAGTGGGGAGAGAATGGGGATTTTGCAATATCCTTCCCCTGGAGTGGGGAGGGAATGGAGATTTTGCAATATCCTTCCCCCAGGAGTGGGGAGGGATGGGGTTTTTGCAATATCCTTCCTCTGGAATGGGGCAGGAATGGGGATTATGCAGTATCCTTCCCCTGGAGTGGGGAGGGAATGGAGATTTTGCAATATCCTTCCCCCAGGAGTGGGGAGGGAATGGGGATTTTGCAGTATCCTTCCCCTGGAATGGGGCAGGAATGGGGATTACGCAATATCCTTCCCCTGGAGTGGGGAGGGAATGGAGATTTTGCAATATCCTTCCCCTGGAGTGGGGAGGATGGGGTTTTTGCAATATCATTCCCCCAGGAGTGGGGAGGGAATGGGGCTTTTGCAGTATCCTTCCCCTGGAATGGGGTGGGAATGGGGATTTTGCAGTATCTTTCCCCTGCCACACCCAATAAGCCACTCCCACAGAACTGGTAGGGATTTTTTTTAAAATTTCACCCCTGCCTTTCCCCCTTTCAGAAAAACAAGATAAGAACTAAATACAGAAAGCCCATTTTTTAAAATGCAGGATAAGAAGAACATCCACTGGACCACATGTAGATGTTCCCTTCTTAATTCCTGTCACAGCAATAACTTAATTAAGGATCATGCAAAGAATCAACAGGTACTGACTTGTGTTCAAATACTGTAAACAGGATAGTTTTGAGGGGTGTGTGTGTGGGAAAGAGGGAACGTCATATTCACATCAACATAATTAATGGTCTGCAAAGACAGGCAATTAAAGGTTGCAGAAGCAATCAATAAGATCTCTCCCTTTGTTTCCCAATTAAAAACCTTCCAAACTAATTAAAAAACATGGGCTTGTCACACCATGCCACGGCTTCAAACTGGCACCGAAAAGGCAAAGTTCCTGGGCAGAGAAAATAAATGTGGCATGATAAAGAAAGGTCCAACTTTCTTCTGCTTTCTTAGCCAACCATCCTATGCTGAATGCCATCTGCAAAGTCCTCACTGCACGTCATAGAGCGACCCAAATCCTTTTCAAGGAGAGGTTCTTCTCTCTACCATGGGTTTTCCTCTCCTCTTCTTTCATTTTTAATGGAATCGCTCCTCTTGTGCCATAAGCACAAATGCACGCTTGCTTCAAGGAAGCAAGAGGCAGATAACCCCACTTCTGTACTGTTGTCAAGAAAGCATCATGGTTAGTAAATGTATGTTTTACCAGCAAAGAAATAAAGGGAGACTGGTATAGATCTATTTCAAGCTATTTAGCTCTCATCAGCTAGCCGTACCCTTCTGGGATTCAAACCCGGGCTGCTTGCCAAATCCCAGAAGGGTATGGCTAGCTGATGAGAGCTAAATAGCTTGAAATAGATTTATACTAGTCTCCCTTTATTTCCTTGCCGGTAAAACATAAATTTAACACAAAAATAATTTGTCGCAAAAGCGACAGCCTGCGAAGACCGCTGGATTGGGGCTGAAAGGCGAAAACGGAAGCAGTATGCTCCATCCCATAATTGGGTAGACCAGGTTGCCCTGATAGGCCGGTCCTACCAGAGGAAAAAACATATGGCTAGTAAAGCACAGAGTTATGAGGAATAACTTGGTAGTGTGGTGGAAAATAGTCTGGATTCCCAGGAGGAAGGGACTGCATCGCAGAGGACCAAGATACAGCAATGTTTAGATAGTTTGGGAAGAAGGAAGAGAGTCGGGGCAGCTCCTCCCTACTAGTTCCCAGACTATATATTTAATGGTGCACATAATCTACTTCAGTATGACAAGATTTCTGTCTATAAGCGAGGAACGATAAGAGAAGTTGCTTAGAAGGAAGTCTACATGTCTTTCTTGGTTTTTATGGTGCCTGACATGTGAAATATTTATTTATTTTAAAGCAAGTGCCCCAAATATTAAAATGTATTCCGTTGCCTGTCTGTGTCCCATTTCTACTTTTTTTAGAAGAGGGGGGTCCCCATTTCATTAGATCATGGGTTGTGTCAAATTTGCCCCACGGGCAAAGGAGTGACCGGTGTGAGGGAAGGAGAAGGTCACTTTCCATCCTCCGCCCCTCGTGCCAGCCACTCCGTTGCCTGTTTCTCCATTGCAGCACAGCGCCCAGGATCCACTTTGATGGGGAGAGGGGGTAATTTAATAACCGGTTCACCCAGGGTCAGGTTGGCTGTCATGGGAGGCTCGCCCTGCATGTGTGACAGAGCTGGAGGATGGGGATGGGCCATGCCTCCCATGCCAGCCAACCTGACCCTGGGCGAACAGCTGGTTAAATTATTTGAATCCCACCACTGTTTAACTTGTATGTACAGATTATGGTGATGCGCTAATTAAATCATGAGCCTCGAGCCAAGCTTCAAAAGAAATCCAATTATTTATTAGGACCACCATGTTGGCATGTACCCAAATGACGCCAACTCTGACCCCACGTAATTTACAGCCCTAATCATGACCCTGTTTCCCTCCTCCCCCAGGGTGTGTCATCAATCACATTCACCAACAAAGCAATTTCGCGGGCTGTAGAGATCACTCCTTTCCGGCCGCTGTGGCTAACCCTGGGAGATAACCTTGAGAAAGATATGTCTGGAATGTGCTCCTGTCTTTGGCTGCCGTGTTGCTTCTTCGGTTTCCCATCTCACTGCCTATGGCAATTCAAGAGCAGGCCATGGATGCTTTGCGAGTTGATACGGGGACTCTGTAGACATTATAAGAAAATCATGGCTGTGGCCCCCTTAGCTTCTGCACCAAAAGTCAGTTATGATTAGATGCTGAAGGTGCTGTAGTTAAACCAACTTATGCTAGTTAAAGTTAGAGTCAGGTGAAGAAATTCTATTCTCATTCAGTGTCAATGAAGCAGAACGCGCTGTTATAATTTCTTTCCAAGGAGAAGAGAATTTCTGTGCAACTCTCAAGGGTAGAGACTGATGTTCTTCACTTACTTAATGAGGAAGTGCAGGGGGAATGACATTTATGAGACTTCTGTGGCTGCCCATCTTGTATACAGAAGCTCCAGTGGATCACAGCACAACAATGGAGCAAGAAAACAAATGTGGGTGAGTCACTTTTTTGGACGCTTGCCTAGGTCAAAGAGGTCTGTAGAAAGCTAGGAAGGCAGGGTCAGTACAGGCAAATTTCTTATGGACACATTTATTAGACCATGGGAATTCTTAGAATACGGGCAGCTTTGAGAGTACGACATCTTCATTGACAAATGCACGAGAGAGGATGACAAGTGTCTGTGGAGATTCTCAGTCATTCAGTTGTCTCAAATTTGCTTTTTCAAAAGGCAACTGGACTGGTTTTTTTTCCTTGAGGAGGAAGAAGAAAATGATGTTTCACTTCTCATCCAAGAAGCTTCATCGGTTCTGGCTCCACTATCATGTGAGAACCGATGAAGCTTCTTAGATGAGAAACAATTCCTCCTCCTCCTCCTCCTCCTCCCTCTCCTCCTCCTCCTCCTCCTCTTTCTCTTCCTCCTCCTCTTTCTCCTCCTCCTCTTCCTCCTCCTCCTCTTCCTCCTCCTCCTCCTCCTCGTCTTCTTCTTCCTGCTCCTCCTGCTCCTCCTGCTCCTCCTGCTCCTCCTGCTCCTCCTGCTCCTCCTGCTCCTCCTGCTCCTCCTGCTCCTCTTCCTCCTCTTCCTCCTCCTCCTCCTCCTCTTCCTCCTCCTCCTCCTCCTCCTCCTCCTGCTCCTCCTCCTCCTCCTCCTCCTCCTCCTCCTCCTCCTCCTCCTCTTCTTCTTCTTCTTCTTCTTCTTCTTCTTCTTCTTCTTCTTCTTCTTCTTCTTCTTCTTCTTCTTCTTCTTCTTCTTCCTCCTCCTCCTCCTCCTCCTCCTCCTCCTCCTCCTCCTCCTCCTCCTCCTCCTCCTCCTCCTGTCCATTTGTCTTTTGATAGGATAGGATGATTAGGTACTGAGGTAGAATAGATGGTATCACTTTTAGCTGCAGAGAAGAGAACTCTATTTTGAATTCTTTCCTTCTCATCTCACGAATCCAAACAAGTAGAAGGCTCTCCCTGGAAGACAGCTTCTAGTCCTTTGTTCTTGTACAACATGGTGTTTTTTTTGCATACAGATTAGCAGAGTTGGAAGGTACCTTGTAGGTCATCTAGTCCAACCCTCCACCCAAGCAGGAGACCCTACACCATTTCTGACAGATGGCAGTCCAATCTCTTCTTGAAAGCCTCCAGTGATGAAGCTCCCACAACTTCTGAAGGCAATTTCTGTTCCATTGGTTGATTGCTCTCACTGTCAGGAAATTTCTCCTTATTTCTAGGTTGAATTTCTCCTTGTTCAGTTTCCATCCATTATTCCTTGTCTGGCCTTCAGGTGACTTGGAAAATAGCTTGATCCCCTTCCTCTCTGTGGCAGCCCCTCAAATATTGGAAGACTGCTATCATGTCTCCCCTGGTCCTTCTCTTCACTAGACTAGCCATGCCCAGTTCCTGCAGCTGTTCATCGTATGTTTGGAGCCGAGGTGGCACAGTGGTTAAAAGCAGCACTGCAACATTCAGCTGATTGCTAGTTCAGCAGTTCAGCTGTTCAAATCTCACCAGGCTCAAGGTTGACTCAGCCTTCCATCCTTCCGAGGTGAGTAAAATGAGGACCCAGATTGTTGGGGGCAATATGCTGAACTCTGTAAACCGCTTAGAGAGGGCTGTAAAGCACTATGAAGCGGTATATAAGTCTAAGTGCTATTGCTATTGCTATTGTTTTACAAGGCAGGTTATTTGGTTATTTGTAAAATGAATGCCATTTTCTCCCCTTTGCAAGCTGAAGGGGTAGAATCTTCTTTAGTCCTGCAGGAGCCCACCACTTCATTGTGCCCCTTCATAGCTGAGGTGAGGAGGGAGGAACACTGCCAGCTGAGGAGGGACAGAATGAAGTGGTGGGCTCCTGCAGGACTAAAGAAGATGAGTAACAGATGTAGCTTTGTGCTGCCTTCCAGTCTTGAGATGTATTGGAAAGGTAATGCCCAAGTGGCTTGTTTACTTTCATCTGAGCTAACAACCACATTTTTCATCCTGATAAATTGATAACAATAGTTGAGAAGACACTTCTTTCTCCTTTCTTTTCTTTGCGTGAGCATTAAATGCCAAAGTACAACCAAGTGCCACATAACTTGTAAAAGTTGGAATAATCCTGTCCTGATAGCAAAGAAAATATTCAGGGGAAAATACCCTTCAGTTCCTTTTGATCTATGATTTAGTGATGTAGGGAGATGAACTATTCATTAAAACAGACTGTTGCTTCGTGTTGATTTGTCATGTTTTTAATTCATGTTTTTAACGCATTAATAAAACTGACACTATTAATTTTTTAAAAATACCACATACATTGGAGACATTAAAAGTGGGAACAGAGTGGCTTATGCTTGGTATTAAAATCAGAATTTCAATTAGTTGAAGATCCCAGATTACGTTCGGGCAGAATCAGGTTGCCCTCAGGAAGCCCCCACCAGATAGTCTTCACAAGCTGCTGTCAATCACTATAGACAAGATTGGCAATGGATCCAACTAAAAAGTAAAATAAAATACCAAATTTGAGCTCAAGTTATAACTTTCCAAATGGTAAAGCCCGAAACCATGAAAATTGGGATGGAACATACTTCTTTTTTTTCAAGAATATTAAATTGCACAGATTTTTTGGGGGATAGAATTATCTGAAAGAATAGGATTGATTTCTTAGAATGATGAAATGAGCATTGCATGTATTATGAAGAGCCAGCTTGTGTTAGGAACTAGGCTAGAATGAGGGAGACTGTGAGTTTTAGTCCTCCCTCAGCCACGAAAACCAACCGGGTGATTTTGGGCCAATCCCTCTCTCTTACTACCTCATATGATGGTAGTTTTCCTTGGCTTCGCAAACCATGAAGGATACATTGAGGTCTATGAAGATTCCCATTCATCCAGATCATGGTTGTCCCAAAGGTGCTTTTCGAAGAGGCAACTGGATTTTCTTTATTATTATTTTTTCTTGAAGACGTTTCGCTTCTCATCCCAGGAGGTTCTTCAGTTCTGACTGAATGGTGGGGAATGCTACTTGACTGTGGAAATCATGAATCCAGAGGATCATTTATTGGATGTGGTGGAATTATTAGGAGAGCTCCTGTCTAAGTAGAATTAACAGAGGGATACAATCAAGATCAAGTGAGGTACTAATACCACCTTATAAAGCCTTAGTAAGACCACACCTGGAATACTGCATCCAGTTTTGGTCACCACATCATAAAAAAGATGCTGAGATTCTAGAAAGAGTGCAGAGAAGAGCAACCAAGATGATGAGGGGACTGGAGGCTGAAACATACGATGAACGGTTGCAGGAACTGGGCATGGCTGGTCTAGTGAAGAGAAGGACCAGGGGAGACATGATAGCAGTGTCCCAATATTTGAGGGGCTGCCACAGAGAGGAGGGGGTCAAGCTATTTTCAAGGCACCTGAAGGCCAGACAAGGAATAATGGATGGAAACAGATCAAGGAGAGATTCAACCTGGAAATAAGGATAAATTTTCTGACAGTGAGAGCAATCAACCCATGGAACAACTTTCTTCGGAAGTTGTGGGAACTTCATTATTGGAGGATTTCAAGAAGAGACTGGACTGCCATTTGTCAGAAATGGCTCAGGGTCTCCTGCTTGAGCAGGGGACAGGGGTGGGTTCTAATTTACTGCGCTGCCAGTTTGCTTCCTCCCACGCCACGTGGCCGCGCCTCATGGGTGCACGCATGCTCAGTGCCGAAAAAATGAACCCCCCCCCATAAAAGCCAAAAACAAGATGGTGACTCATGCGCAGTGCCAGAAACTCAATTTCTGTGTTTGCGCAGAAGAAAAAAACCCTAGAAAAAAATCCCCCCCTCCAAAAAAAGTTAAATTTTTTTTCCAATTTTTTTAAAAAAAGATGGCGGCATCCACGCACCGGCACTGACCGAACTGGTTCCGTGATGTCATCATGACATCACCAGCGGGTTGCTACCGGTTCGGACGAACTGATCGGAACCTGGAGGAACCCACCTCTGGTGGGGGGTTGGACTAGATGACCTACAAGATCCCTTCCAACTCTGTTAATCTGAAAGGATGTTCCTGATCTCATAAAATAAAAGTTTGTAGGCAGTTTTATGCTTATCTATGATATATTTCTGGTTTGTGTAAAGGAATAATTATTGAGGTCATATATAACTTGTCCTTATCTTGTTACGATGATGGTTGGATGCTAGCAGATGCCAAAAATTGCCATAATGGGCTTTATTTTTTTATTTTATTTTTTAAAGAATTAAGCACTTCAAGATGAACAGTTCAGTCAATTTCACTTTCTCTCAGATTAAATCTTCTTAGTGTAATAACTTTTCTGTCTCACTGATGAAGAATTTTGTGAATGTTAATTAACTCTCCTTTCCCATGAAGAGAATAGACCTCTCCTCATTCAGGAAAAGATCTAAAAGTTGATCTAGGATTCTTTCAATGAACTAATCACACTTGCTTGAGGTTGGAAAAATATGTTGTTTCAGAGCCAAAATCTGATCGAGCAAAAGCTGAACAATATTACAGATGAAACTAGGTGCCTTCCAGTTGCTAGAAGAATGCCTGATTGTTGCCTGATTGTTTTTAAATAAAGATATTTGTATTTGTTTATTTGTCAAGCATCTATGATTATAAGCAAAGTATAAACAGTAAAACATGATTGAATATATATGTAATAGTACAAGCATGAATAAGAGTAAAAGAGGTATGAATATATGGGTACATTAGGACAGGAACGGTAGGCACGATTGTGCGCTTATGCACACCCCTTACCGACCTCTTAGGAATGGGGTGAGGTCGATGGTAGATAATCTAAGGTTAAAGTTTTTGGGGTTAGGGGAAGAAACTACTGAGTCAGGTAAAGTGCTCCAGGCGTTGACCACTCTGTTGTTGAAGTCGAATTTTTTGCAATCAAGTCTGGAGCGGTTTACATTAAGTTTGTATCTGTTGTGAGCTCGTGTATTATTGCGGTTGAAGCTGAAGTAGTCGTTAACAGGTAGGCAGTTGTGGCGGATAATTTTGTGAGCTACACTTAGGTCAGATCGAAGGCGGCATAGTTCTAAATTTTCAAGTCCCAAAATTTCAAGTCTGGTTTCATACGGTATTCTGTTGTGAACAGAGGAATGTAATACTCTTCTTGTGAAGTATCTCTGGACGTTCTCAATTGTGGTGTTGTCTGATATGCAGTGTGGGTTCCGGACAAATGAGCTGTATTGAAGAATCGGTCTAGCAAATGTTTTAATACATTTTATATACATATAGCCAAGATAAATATAGATAGCCGATATCATAGATAGATGATAGATAGAGGGATAGATAGATAGATAGATAATATAGACAGACAGACAGTCGGACAGATGATGATGATATGTAGATATAAATAGATTTTATATATATATTGTATCTATGCACGCGCGTGTGCACATACACACACACATATACAGTATATCACACACACACACACCCTTTTTACAACCCTTAATCCCTTAATTTGGGGAAGAGTCGTGGCGACTGGATGGAGCTAAGTGCTTACTGGCCGGATGCCCTTCCTGATGTCTACATGGAGTTTGCATCAGACAATTACTCATTACACCCAAAGAGAGAAACAACTGCTGCTACCTAGGATTGACACCGCAACCTTCCTAGTGGGAGGTAAGCGTCTTCACCACTAGGCCACCATGCTGCTCATATATTATCTGTCTGTCTGTCTGTCTGTCTGTCTGTCTGTCTGTCTGTCTCTCTCTCTCTCTCTCTCTCTCTCTCTCTCATCTATTTTCATCATCATCATCACAATCTTTCTCTCTATTTATCAAACATGGTGATCAGTGTAGCAGGCAGTACCTGCTGCTTCGGTGTCTCACAATGTATTATTTTTCCTGCTTTTTTTAATCAAGTGAGGTTGCGATTGTTCTTCTTATTATTTTTTTACTATGTAGGGACATTGGCATATGGGGAAACGCCAACAGTTCCAAACTTCAGCTTCTGAACCCCAGAGTCCATATAGATGAGTGTCACCCAATTCTTTCTCTCTCACTTCTTCGCTCCCTCCATCTCTAAACTGTATTGTCCGAGGACCATAGATTAACATGTTTCCATTCCCATCACAATGGAGTTGATTGTGACATCAAGGGGAGAATGCAAACATGCCCGTCATTCATAAAACCATCAGATTTCAGTAAGTCATAAGGTTCAATCTCAGAACCAGATGGACATCGGATAAAAGCCTTTCAAACAGACGGCTGTCCAGCAAAGGGGAGCCCATTCCTATCTATACAATAAATTCCACACTTAACATTCCCCCTTTTCTAACTTCTGTATTCTATGTTCTAGACTTTGAGACAACAGATTAACTTTTAGGTAGTGGACTTGAGTAATGGATCTGGAGCAGGGGAGGGTTCCTAATTTTTTTACTACCACTCTGTGGGCGTGGTTTATTTTGTGGGTGTGGCTTGCCAGCCATGTGACCGGGTGGGTGTGGCTTGCCGGCCATGTGACCGGGTGGGCATGGCTTGCCAGTCATATATTAGTTATTTCAGAGAGATGTTACTACTATTTTTGCTATTTTATACCTTACATGAAAAGCTTTGCATACAAAGTGCGTGATACACCATGGCAACACAGCAACCTTTATATGCAGAAAATGCTATAGTTAAAAGACAAGCAAGTCTCATACAGCATTTATGGTTTCAGTCATGGATTCCTTAGACGAAAATATTGAGGACTGTTAAAAGAACAGTATCTTTTAACAGTCCTCAATGTTTTCGTCTAAAGAATAACAGTATAAAACTGTATAAAATTAACAGTATAAAAGGTTAAGCTTTCGGAAAATGCGTCCTTTGGGAAGCTTTAGGCAAAAGCGAAGGAAAAGTGTCAAAAGCAAGCTTCTTGTTATTTTCAAGCGAAGGGATGGGGAAAGACTTAATTGTCAGGTTTCTGGTCATGCGCAGAAGAAAATTTTTAAATAATTTTTTTTTTTTTTTTAAAAATGGCGATGTCCAGGCACCGGCAACCAACCGCACCGGTACTGCAACGTCACCAGCGGGCTGCTACCGGTGCTATAAAGTGGACCGCACTGGTAGGAACCCACCACTGATCTGGAGACACTAGTTGGGGGAGGTCATCATTAAGTCTATCTAAGAATTGAGTGGCTTGAGATCTAGAAGTAAGGAGAAATTTCCTAATGGTGGGAACAACCAACTACTGGAATACCTTGCCTTCAGAAGTTGTGGGTGCTCCATCACTGGAGGTTTTCAAGGAGAGACTGGCCAATCGTTGGTTTGAAATGGTATAGACCAGGGGTGTCAAACTCAAGGCCTGGGGGCCGGCCCGGTGCTTAGATCTGGCCCGCGGGGCCGCTCTGGAAACAGTGAAGGACTGGCACATGGTACCTCTGCCAGCGAAAACGTAGCTAGGGAGGGCTGCATGTGGCCCTCTCAAGCTCCGTTTTCGCTGGCAGAGTGTTGCAGGAGGCCACCCAGAGGGGGTTTCAGCCGGTTGTGACCAGTTCTGGAGAACCGGTAGCGGAAATTTTGAGTAGTTCGGAGAACCGGTAAATACCATGTCACGCAGTGATTTTATATTGCCTGTTACATGTATATGCAGGGAGATGCAGGGAGATGCATCCCTATCAAATATAATGGTTTATTCCTGAGCACGTGATTTATGTTCCTAGTACGCATGTGTACATTCCTTCATCCCTTTTGTTCTATGCTTCATGACGAAGCAACATCTCTTTTATATAGCCAATACGGAATTAACTAGTTTTGATAAGAAATAAATATCTTTTACATTAGAATTATAATGCGGTTTATTTTGGCAATGTCAGAGTTCCAGGAAAAGATTCATTTCGCCTCTGATAAGAGTAATTCTTATCTTAACATACCACCTCTGGCTGGCCCCGCCCCCATCTATTCTCTGCCTCCCGAGTCCCAGCTGATCGGGAGGAAATGGAAATTTCACAGTATCCTTCCCCTGCCATGCCCACCAAGCCACGCCCACCAAACCACACCACGCCTGCCACGCCCACAGAACCGGTAGTAAACATTTTTGAATCCCACCACTGAGGCCATTGCAGTCGAAATGGAGCTCGGGAGCCCATTTTTGCTGGCAGAGCGCTCAGGCCTCCCAGGCACCCCCGACACGTGATGTTGAGCTGGCCATGCCCCTTGGCCATGCCCCCCCCAAGGTCAAACACAACCCTGATGTGGCCCTCAATGCAATCAAGTTTGACACCTGTGGTATAGGGTTTCCTGCTCATGCAAAGAGTTGCGTTACATGACCTTCAAGGTCCCTTCCAGCTCTGTTATTCTATGTTCTGTGTCCTATGAGACATCCTCAGATCTGTCCTTCCAGCCTTCCCTAATCATAAAATGAAGCTTCATCTGTGCACCTGTGCAGTTTGTTGCAAGAGCGAAAATGGGAATATCAGGAAGCCAAAGCAATGGAGAAAGTGCCCATGCCACACCTGTTGGACCAGGCTCAACTCTTTGGGCCAAACAGAGTGACATTCAGTCGACGTAGGAAACTAGGTAATGGATAAGCGGCAAGCAGGACCTTCCTGGAGATGCCTGGCCTCTCTTGATTTTTTTTATCAGCACACCAGGGAGTGTTTTTAGAGGGGGATAAGTTATGGGATGTGGGTTTAAGCCTTAATGAGAATGAGAAGTTAAATGAGGGGGCTTTGCAATGCAAATGCTCTTTTTTTTAAAGCCCAAATCCCTCATTTTTTGGAATGCTATGGCCTCATAAAAAAAATGTCAATGGCTTATGAATTAGGCCATTAGCATGCAATTTGTGGTGCTGGTGCTCTGCAGTCAGGAGCGGTGGTGCTGCCTCTCTGTTTTACAAATGATTTCGCTGAGAATTTGGAGACTGTTCTCAAAGGCTTAATCAGCATCCTCGACTTTGGAAGTGGAGGCTAGAGAGAGACGGTTGCACAGGGTGTAGGATTTGCAGCGGGAATGTCATGATCTGCCTTTGATCTACCTACCCTTCTTAGAGCAAATCCTCTTTTCTGTGGGTCTGGAGTAATTGGTGTCAGCTCTGAAACTTGCAGAAGAATGCTTTGGAAGGCAAGAAACAGATGGAACAGATTAACAGAGTTGGAAGGGACCTTGTAGGTCATCAAGTCCAACCCCCTGCCCAAGCAGGAGACCCTACACCATCCCCGACAAATGACAGTCCAGTCTCTTCTTGAAAGCTTCCAGTGATGAAGCTCCCACAACTTCTGAAAGCAAGCTGTTTCATTGGTTTGATTGTTCTCATTGTCAGAAAATTTCTCCTTATTTCCAGGTTGAATCTCTCCTTGTTCAGTTTCCATTGTTCCTTGTCTGGCCTTCAGGTGCTTTGGAAAATAGCTTGACCCCTTCCTCTCTGTGACAGCCCCTCAAATATTGGAAGACTGCTTTCATGTCTCCCCTGGTCCTTCTCTTCACTAGACTAGCCATGCCCAGTTCCTGTAACCCTTCATCGTATGTTTTAGCCTCCAGTCCCCTAATCATCCTGGTTGCTCTTCTTAAACAGCAGACATACCTGAGAATGCTAAACAGTGAGGTATGATCCATACACTCAGAAGTTGTAGGTACTCCATCATTGGAGGTTTTTAAGAAGAGATTGGATAGCCATTTGTCTGGAATGGTCTAGGGCAGTGGTTCTCAACCTGTGGGTCATGACTCCTTTGAGGATCGAATGACCCTTTCACAGGGGTCGCCTAAGACCATCAGAAAAAATATATTTCCGATGGTCTTAGGAACCGAGACACCGCTCCTCTATCCATCTCCAGGCGGGTCCACCCACATGCAAATAGACTACTGTAAAAAAAAAATATCTGTACCATGGGAACTTCTGAACATGCGCAGATGCCGAATTTCCGGGACTGCACATGTGTCGCCATCTTGTTTTCGGCTTCTTTTTTTTTGCAATTTTTTTTAAAAAAATTCAGCACTGTGCATGTGTGCGCGCGCAATGCACACATGCACCCACAAGGCGCGGCCACACAGTGCAGGAGGAAGCGAACCGGCAGCAAGGTAAGTTAGAACCCACCCCTGAGTTTCCTAATAATTTTATTATTTTATGGTTGGGGGTCACCACAACATGAGGAACTGTATTAAAAGGTCGCGGCATTAGGAAGGTTGAGAACCACTGGTTTAGGATCTCATGATCAGGCAGGGGGTTGGACTAGAAGACCTCCAAGCTCCCTTCCAACTCAGTTATTCTGTATTTTGTATGTTTGATTTTAAAAAAGGGTATGGATAGTGTTTTGGACTTAGAATAATTCTAATATACATCTTTTAAAATGTATTTTGGACTTAATCATTCTGATAAAATGATTCCTCCCCCAGAAATGTTTCATCTTGAGGCCAGAATGAAAGACAGATCAACCAGTATTATTAAACCATTAGAGTATTTTTGCTCTTCGATAGCTGGAGAACTGTCATCTGTTTATTGCTTTAATTAAACATTTAACAAATTACATCCTCCACCCTAAAGGGACTCTCATAATCATGTCTTCGAAATCAGATCAGTCGTGAACTGGGTTCTGAAGTTTTTGCCACTTCCTATGTATGCATGCTTCTGCGTGCAGAGGAAAACTGGAAGAACTGATTTTACATATATTAGCAATAGCAATAGCACTTAGACTTATATACCGCTTTATAGTGCTTTACAGCCCTCTCTAAACGGTTTACAGAGTCAGCATATTGCCCCCAACTATCTGGGTCAGGGGCCAGCAACCCGCAGCTCCGGAGCCACATGCGGCTCTTTGGGCCCCCTGCTGTGGCTTCCTGTCCTATCACTGGCTGGCCCACCCTCCCCTCCGTCACCTGGCCTGAGAAGGTAAGGGCGACGGTGTGAATGGAGAAGCGGCCGGGTCTGATTCTGTGGCGCTGGTTGAGGAACATAGCCACCCTCGGCCGAGGCTTCTCTTCGGGAGACCCTCCTCCCCCTCTCGCGACTCCCTGGCTGGCTGTGGCGGGGCCAGGAGTGTGCGCATTCACGGGGAGACCCTGAAGCGAGCACCAAAGCGCAGCAAAGGCGTGCTCGGAGGGCAGGTGGTTGCTCGCTTAAGGAGGTCTTTGGATGCAGCTTCTCTCCTGCCCTAAGGATCTGGCCATTGCCTTGCCATGTCCCGTCCTATCCCCCCTGCAGCTCTTCGGCCGAGCAGGGTGGGCATAAGCTCCAGCCCGAAGCGGCAGGAAGCGAAGGCTGCCTTTGCTCCAGCGACCTTCCTCCCCCTCCTTCTCCTCTCATGCAGGGGGGGGGGCACAGCAAGCCGATGGCCAGATCCTTGGGACAGGAGAGAAGCGGCCCTGTAGCTGCCTTCACGCCACATTTGTGTGTAAGGCAGCCTTCGCTTCCTGCCACTTCGGGATTTTTGCGTGATCCTGGTGTCAACTTTAAAAAGGACCCAAACAGAAATACCTGGCAGCAATTGATGCCACTTTGCTTCTGCCAATGTCTTCGTAGGCATATGAGCTAAGAATTAAAAATGTGCTGCAGCCGGATGCAAATATATATATATATATATATATATATATATATATATATATATATATATATATATATATATATATATATATATATATATATATATATATATATATATATATATATATATATATATATATATATATATATATATCCTTACTTCCCCTCCTTTTTCAGGTCACCGAGTTATTTTAAATCCTTGGATCCGTTTTGTAATTTGCCATCTGGGAAGCCTTTAGAAACACCGATGAATAAAGAGCCCATGATTTCCCTGGAAGATAATAATACAGTGAGTTTCAGCTTTGTTTTAGTTCAGGGCAAACTGCAGTGGCTGGAAAGGGTAAATGATGTTTTTATTAGCCATAGACAAAAATCACATTTGTGCTTCAATCTCCATCAGTCTTGAGGAGGCCTCTGATACGATCTTTTATTGGCTACACTAATGAATGCTGGTGTCAGTTTCTTAAGTCTTCAGGAATTCACATCCTGTTCCTTGCAGCTCAAAGCTAAATGGCCTGGTTCCCTTTCTAAACTACAAAACAAAATTACGTTATAACTGATGAAGCTTCTTGGATAAGAAGTGAAATGACTTCCTCTTCTTCCTCAAAAAGAAACAAAAACCAGTTCAGTTGCCTTTTGAAAGGAAAAAAAGAAGAATCTTTGAGACAATTATGACCTGGATAACTGAGAATCTCCATAGATACAAAACAAAATGATAAAGGATTATGAAATGGCAAAATGATAAAGGATTATGAAAAGAGAATTGGATTGTTGAAGTTGGAAGATTAGGGCTACACATACTGATTTGGATTATTATTGTTAGAGTTGTTTTAAAAAGACTTGATCCAGACAATGCACTGTCCACAAAATATGTATGTTTATGTATATATGGATTTTTTTAAAAAAAATGAAAAAAAAACCCCACAAAATGATAATTTTTCTGTGCAACCTTTGGCACAATATTTACCATAATACATCTTAAGTATACAGGGCTGTAATAAACCTATATTTTCCTCTGGCCCAACACCCCCATTTTAATCCTCCTTAATTTTATACTGTAACCTGCACAAGGTTGAGTCTTGTTCTGAATAATATACATTGTGATGGTGCATTTCATGTTGCTCTACGCAGCTCCCATGCTCTGAACATCAGGGAGAAAGATGGGATTGTTGTGGTCCGCCAGTGGCCTGCGGAGCTGGCGGCAGAGTCAGACAGCGAGGAGGCTGGGGAGGAACGGTTACAGAGGAGAAGGATTACTCAGGAGAAAGGTTTGGAGATAATTGGCCCCTCCCATAGGCTATATAAGTGGAGCACCAGGCAGGGCTCATCGCAGGAAGCAACTTTGTTCAACTCGTGTCATTCTAGCTCAGACTCTGTGTTTGGCCTTGCCAAGTTTCTTGCTAATTGGTCTTTGGCAGCTTGTCAAGGAAGATCAAGTTTCATGTGCTTATCTGCCTTTCCCTGAAAGACTGTTGTCGGACTTGTTATCATTGTTTGGGACTTATTACGGCTGGGAATGAAAATAATTACCAGCTGTTAAAATAAAAGAGGTTTTTGGGACGTTGTTTGTGCTGTATTATTGATCAGGAAGCCTAGGTCAGAACAGGGATGTCATCCCCTTTGTAATGCGCCAAAGAACAATTTGAAAAATGTGGGCGTCACCTCTCTTATCGTGGTTTAAATGAGTATGGTGGAGAGTTGAGAATGCAACCATCTCAATAATCTTCCTTATTTTGCATGTGTGGGAAATTCCAGAGGAAACTGCACAACAAATGTTTTCCTCACTTCGCCATTCCTGTGGGTAACATATGCACTGGAATTGATCTCATGGAGCTTTTACACACATTTTGGTGGTATTGTGAAGCTCCTAAAGATGATTTAAATAAATATTTGAGAATGTGAGGGGTCCTCGGTGTTCTCTGAACTTGGTTGTTTTCTTGCAGACATTTCATTATTTAAACTAGGTGACATCTACCTACCAAGTCACTAGCACTGATGATGTTAACTAGTTCAGGTAAGGAAACATCTGCAAGAAAACAACCAACTTCAACCCTGAGCTATAAATATTCTCCTTTATTTGTACTTGAGAACTTTTATATTTATGTATTTAATTATTGTATTTTATCCTATAACTATTGTATTTTACCTTACTCTCATTTTAAATTGTTTGTTTAGAATTTTATTGGTAATATGTGTTTGAACCTGTATGTTGATATGTCCTATGGGCCAGTGGTGGGATTCAGCCAGTTCGGGCCGGTTCAGGAGAACCAGTAGTTAAATTGCTGGATGGCCCCACCCTGCCCCTCCCCGCCCCTTCCAGGAGTCCCCATGCGCCCCATTTTGGCTCCCAGGTAAGTTCAGGGAGGCCTACTAGGCCCAAAATGGGGTGTGTGGGGTGGGGCGCACCCCCTGGCCAATTTCCACTACCAGGAGGCTGCAGGGAGGCCTACTAGGCCCAAAATGGGGCATGGAGGGGGGCAGCGCATCCCCCTGCCCCCCTGCAGCTCATTTTTGTTCCCAGGGGGGTGCAGGAGGCCGAGTGCTGCCCCTCACAACCATGGCCACGCCCACCATGGCCACACCCACCCAGCCGACCATTAGGGCAGACAACCGGTTGTTAAATTATTTGAATCCCACCATTGCTATAGGCTAAGTCTGCTGTCTGCTTTACCAAACATTTCACAGTTGATCCGAAGACATGTTTATGTATGAAGGATAATTTCATGTGCATATACCATGAACATCATACCACTTACCGTATTTTTCGTAGTATAAGACGCACCGAAGTATAAGATGCACCTTAGTTTTGGGGGAGGAAAACAAGGAAAAAAGGCCTCTGCCTCCCAGCAATTTGCCAAACACCAAACAGCACAGATGATATACTAAGGTGACCAGACGTCCCGATTTTGGCGGGACAGACCCGCTTTTTAATGCTTTGTCCCGCGTCCCGCCCGTCCTCTAAAAAGTCCCGATTTTTTGAAAGAATGCACGACAAGCTAGGGCATTCTTTCCAAAAATCAGCCTGAAGGGGGGGCATGCGAGATTGAGGGAGAGTTAAAACTCCGAGAGTTTTAAGCCAGCCATGTTGGGTCGGGCTCCGTCTAATGAGCTCCCGCTTCTTCCTCCAGCCAGACGCGCGCCCGAGCGACAGGCTTCCGATTCAGTCCCCTCTATTCACAGGGTGGCGCGGGGCGGGGCAGAGCGAACCCTGGGGCAGGGGGGAGCGCCACTTTGCACTTGTCCCATGAGGCCATGCTAAGTGTGCCGCGGCAAAAGGGGCGGGGCAGGGCGGGGCGCGCGTCCTACCTGGGACTTTTCCCGGTAGCTCCAGTCGCGTTCCTTGCTAATAGCATCCAGAGCAGAGCAGCCCCTCCCAGAAGATCGCGAGACGTTATCTTCTGGGAGGGGCTGCTCTGCTCTGGGCGCTAATTAGCAAGGAACGCGACTGGAGCTACCGGGAAAAGTCCCAGGTAGGACACGCGTCTCGCGCTGGGGGTTGGGCGGGCGGGGCAGGACTGGCGGACGGGACGGGGCGCGCGTCCTACCTGGGACTTTTCCCGGTAGCTCCAGTCGCGTTCCTTGCTAATAGCGTCCAGAGCAGAGCAGCCCCTCCCAGAAGATCGCGAGACGTTATCTTTTGGAAGAGGCTGCTCTGCTCTGGGCGCTAATTAGCAAGGAACGCGACTGGAGCTACCGGGAAAAGTCCCAGGTAGGACACGCGTCTCGTGCTGGGGGTTGGGTGGGCGGGGCGGGGCGCGCGTCCTACCTGGGACTTTTCCCGGTAGCTCCAGTCACGTTCCTTGCTAATTAGCGCCCAGAGCAGAGCAGCCTCTTCCAAAAGATAACGTCTCGCGATCTTCTGGGAGGGGCTGCTCTGCTCTGGGCGCTATTGCAAGGAACGCAACTGGAGCTACCGGGAAAAGTCCCAGGTAGGTACGACGTACAGTGGCGGCACTGCCATCCCCGCGCCTCTCGCCCCGCTCACCGGGTGTCTGCTCCGCGGTCGGAATCACTTTTGTTCGCTCTCCTGCTCCCCCTCTGCCAGTGCTGGGCTGCTGGAGTGACAGGGGGAGAAAGGAGATCTGGAGCCAGCCCAAGCCACTGCCGGCTCCCGAAGCGGGGAGGCGGGAGGCGAGGAAAGGCCTCCCGCGTCCCCCCCACCCAGCTGGATGCCGACATTTGCATCCTTTTGCCCTCTGCGGATGCGCAGCGTTCTGCGCATGCGCAGAGGGCAAACCTCAAATGACGGCGTCCAAGCGGCCCCGCCCCCCCGTCAATGTCCCACTTAAAAAAAAAATATCTGGTCACTTTATGATATACACTGTTTGCTGTGTATTTCTGTGCATGTGTGCCTGACCCATAGAAATAGCAAAGAATTGGAGAAATGTACATTATGGCAGTATATTAATCCCAGAAAGTTTTCTTAAATGTAATCACAGTAACTCCTCTCAATTATTTAAATAGATCTACTCCAAACATGACTAAGTCAGGGTTTAATTCAGCTGCCTTATTTTAATACTAATACTTAATAATAAAACAGGACATTTCAGATTATACTTTTACAGATCTTCAAAATTGATGTGGCTTTCTGGAAGGCTTTCTGCTATTTAAAAGAAGATACAGTAAGATTTTTTTTAAAAGAAGAAGAAGGAAAAAAGCATTAGGGAAAACTTGCTGAAAAGTAGAGCTGTGCAGTGTTTCAGGTTCATTCTCAAAAAAGTGCTTTGGAAAACCCAGGAGCTTAAATGGAGCACTTTTCTTCAATCCCTTTAAAACAGCTGCTTCTTTTCTTTCTTTCTTTCTTTCTTTCTTTTTCTTTATTTATTTCTGTCAAGTACGTGTTGGTAATATACATAGATATAACATTGTTTATATACATAAGATGGGGAGGGAACATTAGGACAGGGACTTTGTTCAGCTATTTGTTCCCAGGGAAAAGCTACAGCTACTTTAGAACATAGAATCAGAAGATTGGACGGGACCTTGGAGGTCTAGTCTAACCCCCAGCTCAAGGCAGGAGATCTTATACCGTTCCAGACAAATGGTTATCTAACCTCTTCTTGAAACCTCCAGTACTCACAACTTCTTCTTCTCTGGCAACATTACAGTACTAACCAGAGCATACAAAACATTTGTTAGACCAATTCTGGAATACAGCTCACCTGTCTGGAACTCGCACTGCATATCAGACATAAATACAATCGAGAGAGTCCAGAAATATTTCACAAGAAGAGTCCTTCACTCCTCCGCTCACAACAGAATACCTTATTCCACCAGACTTGAAATACTGGGATTAGACAATTTACAACTACGTCGCCTCCGATCTGATCTAAATGTAGTTCATAAAATCATATACCAAAATGTCCTTCCTGTTAATTACTACCGGTACTTCAGCTTCAATCACAACAATACACGAGCACGTAATAGATTCAAACTAAATGTAAAGCGCTCCAAACTCGACTGCAGAAAATACGACTTCAGCAACAGAGTGATCAATGCCTGGAATGCACTACCTGACTCTGTGGTTTCTTCCCCAAACCCCAAAAACTTTAACCTTAGACTGTCTACAGTTGACCTCTCCTCGTTTCTAAGAGGTCTGTAAGGGGCGTGCATAAGCGCACCACTGTGCCTACCGTCCCTGTCCTACTGTCTTATTGTCCTCTTTTATCGTTACTTTTTACTTATGTTTATACAAATTACTGCTATCCTATACATGTTTGACAAATAAATAAATAAATAAATAAATAAATAAATAAATAAATAAATAAATAAATAAATAAATAAATAAATAAACCGATTCACTGATTAATTGTTAATCTCACAGTCAGGAAATTTCTCTATCGTTCCAGACTGGATCTCTCTTTAACAAGCTTCCACCCATTACTTCTCACCCTGCCCTCTTGTGTTTTGAGGGGATCTGTATCTCAGTGCCTTGAGATATTGGTCCCTCTCCCATGTGCCCCAAAGCATCTGGGATTCAATGTGCTACAGAGTCGAACAAAGCATCTTGAAAGAGGACCGAAGAAAATGTGCACATTTTATTTTTATTTATTTATTTATTTATTTTTGTCAAGTACGTGTTGGTGATATAGATAGATATAACATTGTTTATATACATAAGATGGGTACTGATAAGAGGGAACATTAGGACAGGGACGGTATGCACGCTGGTGCGCTTATGCACGCCCCTTACTGACCTCTTAGGAATCGGGTGAGGTCAACAGTGGACAGTCTAAGGGTAAACCTCATACTTCCCTTCGACCGGTTAGGTCCCACAGAGTGGGCCTCCTCCAGGTCCCGTCAACCAAACAATGTAGGCTGGCGGGGCCTAGGAGGAGGGCCTTCTCTGTAGGGCCCCCTGCTCTCTGGAACCAACTCCCCCCAGAGATCCGAATCATCCCCACCTTGCTGGCCTTCTGGAAAGCCGTGAAGACATGGCTCTTCTGGCAGGCGGGGTGTTGAGACGATTTTCATTCTGGTCCTCCCCCACGCATGTATGCCTTGTTGTTCCTTTTAAATGTATTTTAAATTGTTTTAAAGTATATTGTTTAGCTGTTCTTTAAAATGTTGTACGCCGCCCTGAGTCCCCAGGGAGTAGGGCGGCATATAAGAGCACTAAATAAAAGAAAGAAAGAAAGAAAGAAAGAAAGAAAGATAGATTTGGGGGTTTGGTGACGAAACCACTGAGTCAGTTAGTGAGTTCCAGGCATTAACCACTCTGTTGCTAAATCTGGAGATACAGTATGTACTACCAACATGTCCACCTATTTTGATGCAAATGAGTTGTTCAATAATAAATTATCCGACCAACAAACAAAATAAAAATAAAACCCCACACTTTTTAAATTCCCAGAAACACAGTAGTAGTATAGTAGTAAATAAATACTAAATAGTAGTATTTATCAACTGTGTTTGTTCTTTCAGAAATGTAACTTCCCTTATCGGTGCACCGATAATCAAAGAAGATTAGGGATATGAGTTACCTGTCTGTTAACTATAGGATGGATTGTGAATAGATACACTCAGGGAAAGGTTAAGAGGGAGAAAAGGAAGTAGAGAAGGAAGGGAAGAAGGGGAGAGGAGGGAAATAGGAAAGTGGGAGAGAAGGAGAAAGAAGGTAGAGGGAAAAGAGGGAGATAGAGGGAGGGGAGTGATATGACGTAAAGGGGGAAACAGGTGGGCAATAAAAGTATAAAAGGTGCAAATTAAGATATTGGTTCATGTATTATTTTTATTTTATTTATTTGTGAGATTTATATACCGCCTCATAGTGCAAGCACTCTCTAAGCCAGTGGTTCCCAACCTTTTTGTGATCGAGTACCACTTGGAGGTCCCGTACAGTCGCCGCGTACCACCTGGTTCCAGAGAAACTAAATTCGATCAGATATCACTTTATTTCCATAGAGTTCAGAACAGTCACCGTTCCTTTTTTGGCCCCACGCATCCAGCAACTGGATTCTCGGGCCGCTGGGACCAGGTGGGTGGCGTGTGGCAACAGTTGCAAATCGTTGCCAGATTATCTTGTGTTAGGCAGTAAACATTTTTGTGAAGTAAAAAATAACTAACTAAAAATCGTTCATGACCCCGAAAGTGTTCGCGTACCACCTGGAAGGCCCTCGCGTACCACTAGTGGTACACGTACCACAGGTTGGGAACCACTGCTCTAAGCGGTTTACACCAGTAAGCAATGTATATTTATATTGCCCCCAACAATCTGGGTCCTCATTTTACCCACCTCGGAAGGATGGAAGGCTGAGTCAACCTTGAGCCTGGTGAGATTTGAACCGCTGACCTGCGGATCAGTGTCAGCTAAAGTGGCCTGCAGTACTGCCTCTAACCGCTGCGCCACCTCGGCTCTATTATTACTATTATCAAACAGTAATGTATAACTATGTGTATTTTGTTAAGAATTAAGGTATATGTATGGATGTATTGTGGAGAAAAATAATAAAAACTTTATTTTAAAAAGAAAGAAAGAAATGTAACTTCTCTTGACCAGCAATTAAAAGGGGACGAAAGTAGAAGATTAGTTGACTGGGCAATTCCAAAAATGGATAAAATAGAGACAAAGGAGGGAATGTGGTCTTTGAGCAACAAGGAACCTGAGATTGTCCTTGATGTAGTGGGACAATGAGAAGATCTGCTGGTTCTTGAAGGGTCCCCTCAGTGTTTGAGAAATGGAACAATTTTGGAGGTAGCAATCTATTTGCTTCCAGGGGAGTAACTGATGGCTTTCCTTTACTACCTGCTCTCTTCATTATCTCTCACCACACTAACCCAGCACGTGTCAAATGCCCAAACTTAATGTTCTTTAACCAACACTACCATGACCTGAATTTAACTCAAGTGTTTAAGCAATCTAGTCCGCTTCTTTGCTTTCAACTAATTGTGGAATACAGGTCAGAAGAGCTGCATTTACCTCTGCAATGAACTAATAACTCTACACATTTTATGTTACCGGCCAACGTGATTTTAATTCTGCAGGGGAAGTTTGGGGTGAAGGTGAGTTTCCCTTGTTTAGAGAAGCAAGATTGCTTTAGATTTAGATTTATTATTAGAGTTGGAAGGGACTTTGTAGGTCATCTAGTCCAACCCCCTGCTCAAGCAGGAGTTCCTACACCATTTGAGACAGATGGCAGTCCAGTCTCCCCTTGAAGGTCGCAAGTGTTGGGGCTCTCACAACCTCCGCTGGCAAGCTGTTCCACTGGTTGATCGCTCTCACCGTCAGAAAGTTTCTCCTCACTTCCAGGTTGAATCTCTCCTTGGTCAGCTTCCATCCATTATTCCTTGTTTGGCTTTCTGGTGCCATAGAGAACAGCCTGACCCCCTCCTCTCTGTGGCATCCCCTCAAGTATTGGAAAACTGCTATCATGTCACCCCTGGTCCTTCTCTTCACCAGACTAGCCAAGGTCAGTTCCTGCAACCGCTCTTCATATGTTTTATTTTCCAGACCCTTTATCATCCTGGTTGCTCTCTTCTGCACTTTCTCTAGAGTTTCAATGTCTTTTTTGTAGTGTGGTGACCAAAACTGGATGCAGTACTCTAGGTGTGGTCTGACCAAGGCTTTATAGAGTGGTACTAGTACCTCTCTGGTCCTTGATTGTATCCCTCTATTTATGCAGCTCAGGACTGCGTTGGCCTTTTTGGCTGCTGCTGCACACTGCTGGCTCATATTTAGTTGGCTGTCTACCAAGACTCCGAGATCCCTCTCACAATCGCTGCTATTGAGTGTGGTTTCGCCCAGTTTGTATGTGTATTTTTGATTCTTCTTACCTAGGTGTAGAATTTTACTTTTCTCCGTGTTAAATTTCATTTTATTGGTTTGGGCCCAGTGTTCGAGTCTGTCAAGGTCCCTCTGGATTTTGAGTCTGTCCTCTGGGGTGTTTGCTACTCCCGCCAGCTTGGTATCGTCTGCAAATTTGGTTAGTTCTCCTGCTATTTGAGAAGGGCCTCCAGGGTTGGAGCCAAATGCATTTCCGCTCCATGGTTGGACATGTTGAGGAGCATGGAGGATTTATTTTTATTTTATTTTTTTAAAGGAAAGTACTTGAAGAAGCAACTTGATCTGCATAGTGTCTTTTATTCAGTTTGGAGAATCAGAAGGAAATTGGTCTCTCCCACCCCCATTAGATCAGTTTCATTTTAAGGTTATACATTTCTTCACCATTTGTGGTCAGAGCAGACCCAAATTGTATTTTCTAGGTACTGTAATGTGAATGAGGAAAGGAATTTAGGAGTTGGATCTCCATAATAATGTTAGGATTGAATAATCTCTCCTTGTTCAGTTTCCATCCATTATTCCTTGTCTGGCCTTCAGATGCTTCGGAAAACAGGTTGACCCCTTCCTCTCTGTGGCAGCCCCTCAAATATTGGAACACTGCCACCAGTATCATTTAGATTTAGATTTATTATTAGAGTTGGAAGGGACCTTGTAGGTCATCTAGTCCAACCCCCTGCTCAAGCAGGAGTTCCTACACCATTTGAGACAGATGGCAGTCCAGTCTCCCCTTGAAGGTCGCAAGTGTTGGGGCTCTCACAACCTCCGCTGGCAAGCTGTTCCACTGGTTTATCGCTCTCACCATCAGAAAGTTTCTCCTCACTTCCAGGTTGAATCTCTCCTTGGTCAGCTTCCATCCATTATTCCTTGTTTGGCTTTCTGGTGCCATAGAGAACAGCCTGACCCCCCTCCTCTCTGTGGCAGCCCCTCAAGTATTGGAACACTGCTATCATGTCTCTCTTGATCCTTCTTTTCACTATTCTAGCCATGCCCAGTTTTTGTTCTTCATAAGTTTTAGCCTCTGGTATCCTCATCATCTTGGTTGCTCTTCTCTGCACTCTTTCTAGACTCTCAACATCTTTTTTATAGCGTGGTGACCAAAACTGGATGCAATGAATGAATGAACGACCAATGCAGTATTCTCTTTTGATGCTTTCCCCTCCCTCGGGATCATCTCTGCCAAGGATGGGCATCTTAACCTGCTGTTTGGTGGTTAGTAAAATGTATTGTGGTTAAAAGTCTGTAGAGATTCTCAGTCATCCAGGCCGTGGTTGTCCCAAAGGTGCTTTTTCAGGAGGCAACTGGACTTTCTTGTTTTTTTCATTTGAAGACCTTTCACTTCTCATCCAAGAAGCTTCTTCAGCTCTGACTGGATAGTGGGGAATGGAAGGATTTATATTCCTTGCAGACAGCTGGTCATTTGCATCCTTTGAGAGGGTCCTTGAAACACTTGGAGGTTTATCTGTGTCCTCAGGGTCACCTGAGTTAGTGTTCCTGGTTCCTGTAGTCTGCAATTTTTTTTCCAGTGGAAACCCATCCCTACTCCCATACCATTCAACGGGTGTTCATCCCAAATTGCATAGCTAAAAGTCTGTAGAGATTCTCAGTCATCCAGGTCGTGGTTGTTCCAAAGGTGCTTTTTCAGGAGGCAACTGGACTTCCTTTTTAAAATTTTGAGTTGTAGTTAGTTGCGATCCACCCCCCACCCCTTTTTCCAAGTCCACAGGGTAAAGAAATGAAATCTCAAAAACTATTTGGTGACAATTTCTAAACTTACCTTATCCATAGAAAACTCAAGACTGGCAAATGATTCTTTTTTAAAAAAAGGTTATTCTTCCCAGTAGTTAAATCATTGTTAGCGTCTTTCCCACTTCTTTGTTTCCCCTGGGTTGTTTAATTATTGCTGAATGACTGATACTGTTGAGGAATTTGCCAGGGTTAGGAAGTAATTAGTATTTCTATCTATCTCAATGAAAGAGGCTATTACTATTAATTAATATCCATACAAGGGAGACAAATACGTTTTTTAAAAGTCTACAATGGAGATATCTCCAGGGCCCACATTTACTTCAAGAGTTTCTTTGACAGGTACCCATCTATTATTTTAACAAGCTGAGATACTTTGCATCTGCAGACGCAGGACGTCAATCCGTCATGGCTGTCAAATTTTTGATAACTAAAGAATCCGTATTAATAACTAAAAATTGAGAAAAAGATAAAGTATCGTAAGAGGTGAGATGGCTTCAGCCTGGGATCATCACACTGGCAAATGCCAAACAGCGGCAAGCTGGTTATTGCTCACAGAAAAGGGAAAAAAGGCATATTGAAATAGTAATTTGTTGGTGATGTACAGTACTGTCTTGTTTGTAATATTGTGATATACATGTTGTTTGTGATATTTTTATTATTATCATCTGGACTCTACTAAAGGTCGACATCTAGCTGACTTTGGCTGATCTTTGAAAACCTAACTGGGTTCAGACCTGGTTCGTAGTTGGATAAGAGATCACCAGTAAAAGGCCAGAGTGATAGTCTAGATCAGTGATGGCGAACCTATGGCATGCGTGCCACAAGTGGCACGTGGAGCCATATCTGCCAGCACGTGAGCCGTTGCCTCAGTTCAGCTCCAGCATGCATATGCGCGCCAGCCAGCTGTTTTTCGCCTGGCGTGGAGGTTCTGGGAGGGCGTTTTCAGCCTCCAGAGGGCCTCTGGGGATGGTGGGAGAGGGCATTTTTGCCCTCCCCTGGCTTTAGGGAAGCCTCCGGAGCTTAGGGAGGGCAAAAAGTGGGACTATGGGGCCACCGGAAGTCGGGAAATGGGCTGTTTCTGGCCTCCGGGAGGGCGGGGAGGCCATTTTTTGCCCTTCCCAGGCTCCAAGAAAGCCTCTGGAGCCTGGGGAGGGCGAAAAATGGACCTACCGGGCCCACCCGAAGTCGGGAAACGGGGGAGCGGGGGAGTGGGGGGATCGTGTGAACATGCACGGTGGGCGGGGCAGCATTGAATTATGGGTGTGGGCACTCGAGCGCTTGCATGCACGCTTTTGGCACTCGAGGAAAAAAAGGTTCACCATCGCTGGTCTAGATTTAACAGAATAACAGAGTTGGAGGTCTTCTAGTCCAGCCCCCTGCTCAAGCAGGAGACCCTATACCAGTCCAGATAAGTGGCTGTCTAGTCTTTTCTTAAAATCATCCAATGATGGAGCAGCCACAACTTCTAAAGGCAAGTTGTTCCATTGGTTGGTTGGTCTCACTGTCGGGAAGTTTCTCCTTAGTTCTAGGTTGCATTTCTCCTTGATTAGTTTCCATCCATTTCTTCTTGTCCTGCCTTCTGGTGCTCTGGAGAATAGGTTGACCCCCTCATCTTTGTGGCAGCTCTTCAAATATTGGAAAACTGCTATCATGCCCCCTCTAGCCTTCCTTTTCACTAGGCTAGACATACCCAATTCCTGCAACCATTCTTCATATGCTTTGAAAGTCAAAAGGACATCCTATGAGAAAGCAGGGGAAACCAGTCCTACAATATTCCAAAGAATACTAAAGCAAAAGATAAAATAATAGACCAACCATCACTATTCTGTCAAAACAGGTTTAAAACACAGAGAGATGAAAAGTTCTGTCACGTGGTGAATATTGCCAGTTGTATGTATATGCAGGGTGATGCACCCCTATCCTAATATTATGGTACATTCCATTACAAGCAGGACACGTGATGTGACCTTATGCGCATGTGTGCATTCCTGATTCTCCATTCTTTCTCTTGTGGTTTGGCTCTGACCGGAACAGTCGCATTTAATTAGCAAGAATGTAATTATTCAGAATTTATTGTTTTTGTACCGAAATAAATATTTTCTATTAGACTTTTAACTTCGGCTTTATTTCTAAATGTCTGAGTACCGAGAGAAAGATCAACATCGCCTCTATGGAGATTTATTCTCCTTAACAAGTTCCTTATATACAATTAAAGATAAAGTATTCCTGAAGCAGAATTCAACCACTGATGGCTTCATGGACATGGTCATATTTATTTATTTATTTATTTATTTATTTATTTATTTATTTATTTATTTATTTATTTATTTATTTATTTATTTATTTATTTATTTATTTATTTGTCACACATGTACAAGATAGTAGGTATTGGTATAAACATAAACATTAGCAAGGTAGGTACAGGTAAATTAGGCAATAGGACAGAAGGATAGGGACAGTAGGCACGATGGTGCGCTTATGCACGCCCCTTACAGACCTCCTAGGAATGGGATGAGGTCAACAGTAGACAGTCTAAGGTTAAAGTTTTTGGGGTTTGGGGAAGAAACCACAGAGTCAGGTAGTGCATTCCAGGCACTGATCACTCTGTTGCTGAAGTCGTATTTTCCGCAGTCGAGTTTGGAGCAGTTTACGTTAAGTTTGTATCTATTGCGTGCTCGTGTATTGTTGCGGTTGAAGCTGAAGTAATCATTGACAGGTAGGACATTGTGGCAGATGATTTTATGAACTACATTTAGGCCAGGTTGAAGATGATGATATCTCCATTGTTTTCGGGGCAATGACATAGATATGGTTTGCCATTGCCTTTTGCAAGGATGTTTCCTCAGGGTCTTTGACTAATTTACAGACCTGAGACTTATGGTCTTTTCCCATCTAACTACTACTTCCATCCTTCCGAGGTCGGTAAAATGAGGACCCAGATTGTTGGGGGCAATATGCTGAACTCTGTAAACCGCTTAGAGAGGGCTGTAAAGCACTATGAAGCGGTATATAAGAAAAGTGCTATTGCTATTGCTATTGCTACTAACCAGGTCTGACCCTACTTAGCTTTTTGAAGATCAGCCAAAACCATCTCCATAACAAATACACTCAAAAGAATCAGCCCTGTAGTTGGAAGAAGCTCCACAGAGCTGAGTCAACCAAGAAGTTCCCCAGTTTTGTTCCCACCAGACTAATATAAGGTAATGGGAGACTGATCTTTGAGTTTAGGCAGATTCATTTAAATTGGGGTTGGCAAAACTACTGATAACCAGGCTAGCATAAAATTAGTCTTCCTGTTTTTCATTTGTTACCCTCCTTTAACTGCCTTCTATGTCCTCTGAAGCATCCAAGCAGTTTTTAAAGGTGGCCCCATGTAGCAAAGATGGCATTAATGCCATACAAAGATTAAGAGGTGTGTGCGCAACTATGGCCAAGTTAGTTTTCTCCAGATAGAATTGAAACTGGTGGAACCTTTGAAGCAGTGAGGTGTTTGCAGAAAATTTTGCTGATAAACTCCCCTTTAACTCTTGCACATATTTATTCATTGCGAGCATCTCTGAATTCCGTGCGGGCACAGTGCTTACAAGATGCCTCCTTCAGCTTTTGTTGTGGAGACAAAAATGAAGGTGGATAAAGCAGAAGAGAGCTAAGTAACAGGGCTGCTTGGCTGTTGCAGGGCATGCTTTTAGATTTAGATTTATTATTAGAGTTGGAAGGGATCTTGTAGGTCATCTAGTCCAACCCCCTGCTCAAGCAGGAGTGCCTACACCATTTGAGACAGATGGCAGTCCAGTCTCTCCTTGAAAGTCGCAAGTGTTGGGGCTCTCACAACCTCCGCTGGCAAGCTGTTCCACTGGTTGATTGCTCTCACTGTCAGAAAGTTTCTCCTCACTTCCATACTTTACTTTATACTTTATACTTTATACTTTATACTTTATACTTTATACTTTATCCTTTATACTTTATACTTTACACTTTACACTTTATACTTTATACGGGAAGAGAGCATGTGGCCTAAAGGTTAAGCTGCTGCCTTACAAGGCAGGTGGCCCAGGTTCAAATCCCAATAAGGGTATGGCTATCTGACTAGAGCTAAATAGCTCGAAATAGATCTATAATAGTCTCCCTTCATTTTCATTTATCAGCAAAAAATGCTTCTCTCTCTCTCTCTCTCTCTCTCTCTCTCTCTCTCTCTCTCTCTCTCTCTCTCTCTCTCTCTCTCTCTCTCTCTCTCTCTCTCTCTCACACACACACACACACACACACACACACACACACACACACACACACACACACACACACACACACACACACTTTATACTTCATACTTTGGTGAAAGCCAAACATTCTTGGTTGATTTCTACAGGCTTTGAGAGTGTAAAGGCATTCCCTGCCCACAACCATGGCCACTTCAATCCCTTGGTGAATCCATTGCAAAGATACTCCAAATTCTCATGCCCATCAGGATCTGTGGCAGTGAATCTTTAACCCCTCATTTCGGCACTACTTTAATGGTGTTGGGGAATGTAGTCTGAAGTCCCAGAAGGAAAGGGCTGCTTCCCAGAGTACGAAGAGGCAGTGAAGCTTGGATAAGTCTGATCAGCAGAAAGTGAGCTAAAATCGCTCCTCCCAGGGGCGAAATCCAGCAGGTTCTGGAGAACCGGTAGCGGAAATTTTGAGTAGTTCAGAGAACCGGCAAATACCACCTCTGGCTGGGCATAGAGTGGGGTGGGAATGGGGATTTTGCAATATCCTCCCCCCTGGAGTGTCAAGCAGTGATTTTATATTGCCTGTTATATGTATATGCAGAGAGAAGCATCCCTATCTAATATAATGGTTTATTCCTGAGCACGTGATTGATGTGTTCTTGTACGCATGTGCACATTCCTTTCTCCGTTCATTCCTTTTGTTCCTGGCTTCCATTGAAGCAACACCTATTTTTATATCAGAGATGTAGAATAATGAGGATTTATTGTTTTGTACCAAAATAAATATTTTTACTTAGACTTTTAAACTGCGGTTTCTTTTCTAATGCCTGATGTCTGGGAAAAGATCTATTTCTCCTTTGTGAGATAAATTTTGCCTCCGTCATGGAGTGGGGAGGGAATGGAGATTTTGCAATATCCTTCCCCCAGGAGTTGGGAAGGAATGGGGATTTTGCAGTATCCTTCCCCTGCCATGCCCACTAAGCCACGCCCACCAAGCCATGCCCACAGAACCAATAGTTAAAAAAAATTGGATTTCACCACTGGGTCCTCCCTAATTTTTCCCAAGGTTTATCTGTAGTCATGCAAAATAGTTGCTTTAGTCTGGCAAGATTCTGTCTGACAGACGAACAACTATTGTTGTTCTATTCACCTTTTCCACCAATTATTCACTTTTCAAGCTTTCAAGAAGAAACTGGACTGCCATCTGTCAGAAACGGAGTAGGGTCTTCTGCTTGGGTGGGTGGGTGAGGGGTTGGACTAGATGACCTACAAGGTCCCTTCCAACTCTGTTAATCTGTAATAATCTGTATTCAAAGTAATTCCACATGTTGTTCTTGGGGCTTGACATCAACCTTTCCAGGCTTAAGCAATTGTCTATACAATTATTGTGTGAACTTCTAGGTAAGGTCGGTCTTAACTCTCTTCCTGACAAATGGCCATCTGCCATGTTGATGTGAGAATATAGAAATACAGAATAACATAATTGGAAGAGACCTTGAAGGCCTTCTAATCAAAACCCCTACCCGAGCAGGAGACCCTATACGATTTCAGACAAATGGCTGTCTAATTGCTTCTTAAAAATCTCTAGTTATGGAGCAACCGCAACCTCTGGAGGCAAGTTGTTCCACTGATTAATTATTCTCAGCATCAAGGAATTTCTCCTTAGTTCTAGGTTGCTTCTTGTCTTGGTAAGTTTCCATCCATTATTTCTTGTTCTCCCCTCAGGTGCTTTGGAGAACAGGTCGACACCCTCCCTTCCCTGTGACAGCTGCTCAAATATTGGAAGACTGCTATTATGTCACTCCTAGTTCTTCTCTTCATTAGACTAGACATACCCAATCAGCAATGCCATTAAAATACATTCTCAATTCCGATTCCATTCAAATTATGCTTAAACATCGTCCTGGGTTTGTCTCAAGAAAAAAAAAACCCTCAAAAAAGTTTACTTTTCAAATTAATATCTAAAATAGTGACTATAAAGTTTTTTAAAATTGATTTCAGTCCTAGAACGGACCAAGGCTTACCAAAGAAGAAGTGAAATGATGGAAAAACACTTTGCTGCATGTTTTTTTTTTCCTTTTTAAAAATTTGTTTTGGTCCAGTTTCTGTGTCCCTTTACCAAATATGAGTTTTTTTGTTCCCACTTAGCCCAATGCTCTTTACAGATCTTTACAGATTAACAGTTGTAAGGGACCTTGTAGATCATCTAGTCCAACCCTCCGCCCAAGCAGGAGACTCTACCTACACCATTTCTGACAGATGGCAGTCCAGTCTCTTCTTGAAAGCCTCCAGTGATGAAGCTCCCACAACTTCCGAAGGCAACTTCTGTTCCATGGATTGATTGCTCTCACTGTCAAAAAATTTCACCTTATTTCCAGATTGAATCTCTCCTTGATCAGTTTCCATCCATTATTCCTTGTCTGGCCTTCTGGTGCTTTGGAGAATAACTTGACCCCCTCCTCTCTGTGGCAGCCCCTCAAATATTGGAAGACTGCTATCATGTCTCCCCTGGTCCTTCTCTTCACTAGACTAGCCATGCCCTGTTCCTGAAACCGTTCATTGTATGTTTTAGCCTCCAGTCCCCTAATCATCCTGGTTGCTCTTCTCTGCACTCTTTCTAGAGTCTCAACATCTTTTTTATAGTGTGGTGACCAAAACTGGATGCAATACTCCAGGTGCAGTCTAACTAAGGCTTTATAGAGTGGTATTAGTACCTCATGTGATCTTGATTCTATCCCTCTGTTAATGCAATTTAGGATTGCATTGGCTTTTTTGGCTGTCGCCGCACGCTGTTGGCTCATATTTAGCTGGTTGTCCACTAAGATTCCAAGATCCTTCTCACAGTTACTGCTATTAAGCCTGGTTTCACCCAATCTATGTGAGCGGGGGGAGATCCCCCGGAGGTCGATGGATCGTTGCTTCCCTTTTGAAAACATACTTACTTAGAAAATAAAACCGACATTCAAATCTAATTAACAAAATATTTATTTCAGTAGAAAAGTAATAAAAAGAATCCTCATTAAGCTTATTAAGCTACATTTTATCGGCTAAGGAATAAATCACTTCTACCTCCAGTAGAAATGGCGAAGAGAAAAGGAAAGGAGGAAACCTCTGGAATGCAGACATGCGTAGTAGAATATATCATACGTCTGCTTGACCATAAATACAAGAAAACAGTAGAAAATATAGAGATGCACAACTGGCAATATTCACATCGTGATAATCTATATGTGTACTTTTGGTTTTTCTTGCCTAAGTGTAAGACTTTACTTTTCTCTACAATGAATGGGTTTTCTTTTGCACTTGCCTAAATGTAACACTTCTTTTGCAAACATTTTCCCCCAAGGGTGATACATATCTGCAGATGGCTGTCACCAAGAAAGATACACTTTTGTGAGCCTTTCCTCCGATTTATAGGTTTGCTTCTGGGAACCTATGAATATTAAAAAAAAAAACCAAACAACTTTTCAGCTCACATAGTAGGTGGAAAACGGTGCATTGGTCTGCGAAGGAGAAATTTCTCTCTCCTCCGTCTGAACCCGTTGCTCATGCAGCATTTGTTGTGAAAAGCCGAAAGTGGGTGTCCTTGTGAGAATTAAGTTGTCCTTCTAACACTGCTCTTATTACTTCTTGTCCTGATTTCTATATTTTTGTTTTCTCCTTCATTTCACAGCAAGGAGCCAAAGCTGAATACAAATACACTCCTGTCTTTAATCCAGAGAACAGTCTTTCGAAGTATTATATACAAAGGGCTAAAATCTATTCAAGGGCCTGTCAATAAAAGTGACCTTACTTTTAAATTGCTGTGGGGTGTTTGGGTGTTGTCGGTCTCATCAATCTGGCGTTGTGCTACAGTAGAGTTTGCAGCTTTGCGGACCTGAGATGCTGCGAGTCACGACGCCCAAGTTGGGTTCCTCTATTTTTGGAGGGTTGCTGGACACTTTTGGAATTATGTTGTCAGAACTCTTACAGAATGGTTCCAGGTTTGAAGGGATTCCGAATGTATGACTCTAATTTAATAATATTTATTTAATCTAGTAAGTAAGAAAGTCTAGTAAGTAAGAAGGTCAACCAAGATGATTAGGGGACTGGAGGCTAAAACATACGAAGAACAGTTGCAGGAACTGGGCATGGCTGGTCTAGTGAAGAGAAGGACCAGGGGAGACATGATAGCAGTTTTCCAATACTTGAGGGGCTGCCACAGAGAGGAAGAGGTCAAGCTATTTTCCAAAGCACCTGAAGGCCAGACAAGGAATAATGGATGGAAACTGAACAAGGAGAGAGTCAACCTGGAAATAAGGAGGAACTTTCTGACATTGAGAACAATCAACCAATGGAACAGAAGTTGCCTTCAGAAGTTGTTGGAGCTTCATCACTGGAGGCTTTCAAGAAGAGATTGGACTGCCATTTGTCAGAAATGGTGTAGGTAGGGTTTCCTGCTTGGGCAGGGGGTTGGACTAGATGACCTACAAGGTCCCTTCCAACTCTATTAATCTGTTAAATCGATTAAAGCATTTGCATCTATCTTGCTAACAGCCCTGCCTCACATCCCTTTCCTCAACTTGCCACACAAGAGTTTCTCTTGTCTCACTTCTTTCTCCTCTACGGTGTATAATGGCTGAGTAAATCATGAGAAGGCTGCTTCTAGGTTTCTTCTCTCCTTGGTTAGTTCCCATCCATTCTTTCTTGTCTTGCTTTTCAGTGCTTTCCCCCCCTGACCCTCTGTGGATGTTGAAGTGATTCCGGCTCACCACATTTATTTAATTATATACAATAATCAGGAAACTTGTGTCTGGTGGCTTTTTCATGTCTTCTGCTTTAGAATCAGTGCAGTCGGTTGCGATCTTGTTCATCGTTAGCGATGATGCAGCCAAGAAGGTGTGCACAAAGGATCTGTTTTCTTCATGGTGTAATGTTCTCTTCTCTCTCCTGTTTCCCCCCTCCCACATTGCCATTAAATTAAAAAGGGAAAACATCAGAGATTACTTCAGAGGATTTAACAGAATAACAGAATTGAAAGGGACCTTGGAGGTCTTCTAGTCCACCCCCCTGCACAAACAGAGACCCTATACCAGTGATGGCTCACCTTTTCCTCGTCGTGTGCTGAAAGTGTGTGTGCACACAACAGCACGCGCGCATGCCGGTACCCATAATGCAATGTGCCCTCCCTGCGCATGTGCGTGCGACCTCCCCATGCTCCCTGCCCCCCCATGCATGCGTGCACATCCCCCGCCCCCTGTTTTGGGCATAGCAGGCCTCCCTGCAGACTGCTGGGACCAAAACGGGCGGGGGCGCACTGCACCCCCACACTCCCCCCACCCCTGTGCATGCATGTGCCCCCCACCCCTACGCATGCATACGCCCCCCGTGCATGTGAGCGCACCTCCCGCATGCACCCCACCCCTCAAAATCAGCTGGCTGGCAGGAGGCGCGGGTGCATGCGTGGTGGAGCTGAGCTGGGCAACAGCTCACATGCCCGCAGAGAGGGCTCTGCATGCCAGCTGTGGCACGCGTGCCATAGGTTCACCATCACGGCCCTATACCATTTCAGACAAATGATTGTCCAATCTCTTCTTAAAAATCTCCAGTAATGGAGCACCCACAAATTCTGAAGGCTCCAATTATTAATTGTTCTCACTGTCAGAAATTTCTACTTGGTTCTAGGTTGCTTCTCTCCTTTGTAAGTTTCCATCCTTTGCTTCTCCATCCATTTTTCAGGCACGGTAGTATTATTGTGACCTCAGATAGGTCTAGCCTTAGTGTAATGGTTGTTAGGAAGAGAATTACTCTCCTCAGAGGCGATGGATCGGGCTTCCCTTTTGAAGACATTGTTACTTAGAAAATAAAGCCCGAGATTCAAATACTAATAAACAAAATATTTATTTCAGTAGAAAAATAATAAAGAATTCTTATTAGGACTACATTGTATCGGCTAAGAAAATAAAACAGTTCTACCTTCGGTAGAGATGGCGATGAGAAAGGGAAAGGAGTTGACCTCAGGAATGTAGACATGCGTACTAGAATATATCATACGTCTGTCTGACCATAGATACAAGAACAGTATAAAACACAGAGATGCACAAACTGACAATATTCACATCGTGACAATGGTTAAATAAATTAAGATCAAGCATTCCCCCAATGCTGGTATCCCAAAACCAAATGGAAGATTTGGCTACGTTTTCCCAGTTATATTTGTAATTTTCAGTGGGTAAGATCCTTCCAAACATGAAGTCCTCTTTAGCAAATGTTTGGCTCAAAATGAGTGGTGCATTTCTAAAAACTTCTACCCTTTGGTTTCTAGCATTCTATCATGACTCCCCTGGTCCTTCTCTTCACTAAACTAGCCATGCCCGGTTCCTGTAACCATTCTTCATATGTTTTAGTCTCCAGTCCCCTTATCCTCTTGGTTTACGTATGTATGTATGTATGTATGTATGTATGTATGTATGTATGTATGTATGTATTTATTTATTTATTTATTTATTTATTTATTATTTTTATTTGTTTGTCAAACATGTACAAGATAGCAGGTATTGGTATAAACATAAACATTAGCAAAGTAGGTACAGGTAAATTAGGCAATAGGACAGAAGGACAGGGATGGTAGGCACAATGGTGCACTTATGCACGCCCCTTACAGACCTCTTAGGAATGGGGTGAGGTCGACTGTAGACAGTCTAAGGTTAAAGTTTTTGGGGTTTGGTTGTTCTTCTCTGCATTTTTTCTAGAGTCTCAACATCTTTTTTATTGCAAAATACATGCAGATGAATCTCTTCCAGGTTCCCAGGTGTGCTGCGAGAAGTCACATATATACGACTCAAAAAAGAGTTTCCAAATCATGAGATATCAGGTGTCTACTCTAGTGAAAAGAAGGAGCTGGGGTGACATGATAGCAGTGTTCCAATATTTCAGGGGCTGCCATAAAGATGACTATTTCCCAAAGGACCAAAAAGAAAGATGAGAAAAAATGGATAGAAACTAACCAAGGAGAGAAGCAACCTGGAACTAAGGAGAAATTTCCTGACAGTGAGAACAATAAACCGGTAGAATTTCTTGCCTTCAGAGATTCAAAATCTAATTAACAAAATATTTATTTCAGGTATCCCCTTCTCGGTCCCGGAAGTCGGGAGCGGACCTGACATAGATTTCTTCATCTAGATCAGCATGTAGGTAAGCTGTTTCAACATCAAATTGGAAAACTTCAAGTCCAAGGATAGAAGCAGTGGTTAGAGCAATTTTCACACTTTCAGTTCACATTGTAGGTGAGTAAGTGTTTGTGTAATCTTCAGGATAGTTTTATGCGAAACCCTGTGCGACAAGTCTTGCTTTGTATAATAATTCACCATCTGGCTTTTGTTTGATTTTGTAGACCCACCTTGTGCCAATGACTTTTTTGTGTGTTGGAGGTGTTGCAGATGTGTATACTTTGAGTTTCTGCAAACTATCCAATGTGTGCGGGAGGGCAAAGTGTGTGCGTCAAAGGGAGGCCCACTCTCTCTCCACGCAAGGAGACCTGGCTTTGTAACCAAAGCATCTTCAGTGATAGGATGGGAGACCACCAGGAGAGGTCAGGAGGAGGAGACAAGGGGATGGCGAAAGGGCAGCAGAGCTGCAAGTGGCCAAGTGCTAAGGCAGGACTTCCCTCAGACCCTTTCTCCCTCTCATTATAATCTTCCTTCCTTCCTTCCTTCCTTCCTTCCTTCCTTCCTTCCTTCCTTCCTTCCTTCCTTCCTTCCTTCCTTCCTCCGTTTTCGGCTGTGTGACAGCCTCCTCCAGCACTCTGCCAATGAACACAGTTGCCACCAGGTTGTAGATCAATGCCCGGTCAGCCTGGATCGAGGCACCGCGGTCCGGCCCTTCGCTGTTTCCAAGGTGGCCTCGCGGGCCAGATCTAAGCACCCCACAGGCCGGATCTGGCTCACGGACCTTGAGTTTGACACCCCTGTCTTATATTCTGAAGATGCAGAAAGCCCAACACGACCCCTCAGTCGGAGCTGTGTATTGTTAGGAGGTTAATTACTCCACGGTCACCTTTGCTACAGATTGCAAGGGAAAATGAGCTTTGCATTCCTGTGTTGTGCTTGTTGAGATTCAGATTGTGTGTGTGTGTGTGGGGGAAGCACACCAAGCGTACTTTGCACCAAACTTAACACAAGCGGTGGAATGCATTTGAAAGTTAAGAAGGCTGTTTAGACTCAAGAGCTCATCATTTCTGGTTAGACCCTGGCAATTAATCAAGAACTGGATGGGATGCAATTGGATGCTACACATGTGAAAATAACCTCTTTGTCAGTGCCGGCATCAGTGGGAGACCGGAGACAAGAGCTTTCTGATTAGATACCTACCGATCTTTGGAACCCCCTCTCGGCAAAGTGGAGTTGCTGACTACATCTTTATTAGAAGGCCACTTTTTACACTTCTGAGTAGAAGCTTGAAGACAGATTTGAGCTCTGTGCAAAATGTGCCTCGAGCAACAAAGGCTACGGATGGGTATGATCATTTTTATGCCGTGAGCGAAGGGCAGCAGCTTTGCTCGCCTGCCGAGAGATGCATGCCTGCAGGAATAATTTGTCAAGAACCCAAACAAATGCCAACGTGGCATAGAATTGAGGTGAGCATTACTAGAGCCAAAAAAGAAAAAAAAAAAAGAAAAAAAAAGAAAAAAGGCTGGAGCCATCCATCTTTTTTTGGGGGGATCCAATCCTCTCTTACTTCCTTCTTCTCCTCTTCCTAGCTATTCTGCCCTTAGCAGAACAGGTCCATGTGGCAGGTTGGCTTCAGAAAGCTCAAACTGCCCAAGGAGCTGCTGATACAGTTCTACAGAGGAATTACTGAGTCTGTCATCTGCACCTCCATAACTTTCTGATTTGGTTCTGCAACCCAACAAGACAGACACAGACTTCAGAGGATAATCAGAACTGCAGAAAAAACAATTACTGCCAACCTGCCTTCCATTGAGGACCTGTATACTGCATGAGTCAAAAAGAGGGCCGTGAAAATATCTACAGACCAGTGGTGGGTTGTGAATGTTTTTTATCACTGGTTCGTGCATGTGCTCACGTGCATGCGCAGAAGCTTCTTGTCACGGTGTGAATATTGTCAGTTGCATGTCTATGCAGGGAGATGCACCCCTATTCTAATATTATGGTATATCCCAATACAAGCAGAACACATGATATGATCTTGTATGCATGTCCACATTCCTGATCCACCATAAATCACTTTTGACTTGGCTCTTGACCGGAACGCTCGCGTTTTCTTAGCAAAGATGTAATTATTCAGGATTTATTGTTTTTGTACCGAAATAAATATTTCTATTAGACTTTTAATCTCGGCTTTATTTCTAACTGTCTGAATTCCAAGTAAAGATCCAAATCGCCTCTATGAGATTTATTCTCACCCCAACACTTCTGCACATGACCAGAAGTGTTCCCGGTGGGCGGAGCCTCCTGCCGCCAGCGCTACCAGTTCTAAGAACTGGTCAGAACTGGGAGCAACCCACCGCTGCTACAGACCCCTCACATCCTGGATATAAATTGTTTCAACTTCTACCCTCAAAAAGATGCTATAGGGCAGTGGTGGCGAACCTTTTTCGGCTCGCGTGCTAAAAAGGGGGGGGGCGCGCGCTCGCGCGTGCTCGCATGCCCACACCATTCCCTCCCCCCCACGCATGCGCACAACACCCCCCCATGCTGCCCCCTGCGCATGCGCACCCCCCCACCCCCGCGCAAAGGCTTACCGGAGCCTGGGACGACGAAACCGGTAAACCGGAAGTGCGAAAAAACGCACTTCCGGTTTGCCGGTATGCTGTTTTTTGCACTCCGGAGGGTTCAGGGAAGCTCCCTGAAGCTCCGGAATGCAAAAAACTACAAAATGGACAAACCGGAAGTGCGGAAAAATGCACTTCCGGTTTGTCCGTTTTGTAGTTTTTTGCATTCCGGAGCTTCAGGGAGCTTCCCTGAACCCTCCGGAGTGCAAAAAACAGCTCACCGGCAAACCGGAAGTGCGTTTTTTTGCACTTCCGGTTTGCCGGTGGGAAACCCTCGCGTGCCGGCTTCTATGGCTCCGCGTGCCACCTCTGGCACGCGTGCCATAGGTTCGCCACCACGGCTATAGGGCACTGCACACCAGAACAACTAGACACAAGTTTTTCCCCAAATGCCATCACTCTGCTTAACAACTAATTCCCACAACACTGTCAAATAATTTACTAAGACTGTATTACTATTCTTCTTCTCTTCCTTACTAGTATCTATCTCTTCTCACTTATTACTATAACCATGTTGCTTGTATCTTTCAATTTATATTGTTTTTATTTGTTTCGTAGTTCGATTTGATAGCTTATTAGTAGCCTTGACTATAAGTCTTGTATCTTTTTATTCTTGATGAATGTATTTTATTCTCCTTATGTACACTGAGAGCATTTACACCTCAGACAAATTCCTTGTGTGTCCAATCACACTTGGCCAATAAAGAATTCTATAAAGCTGTTTAAGACAGTGTACATGCTGAGCATCTGCCACTCAAAGACAGGTCATGTCCTGGAGCCCTTTTTGTCTTTGAAGCCAAAGCACTGCATCACCCTCCCATAAAACATAACATTGAGGTGGCAGCTTTTCTCTTTTGTGTGTGAGTGTTTCTATGCCTCAAGATTGTTAAGCTACAGACTCAGAGGGGAGATGGTCAAACTATATCTCCAGTTTCCATCTCACGCCGGATGAAAAGATCTAGACTTCCAGAGAGTTAGGAAGTCTCAGAATCACTTAGGGTGAAGAAGAGAAGGGGTCAACCTATTCTCCAAAGCACCTGAATGCAGGACAAAGAAGCAATGGATGGAAACTAATTGCAGTGTTCCGGTGACCCTCTAGAGGCCGCTGTAGGAGCGGAATTGTTGGCGATTGGTGATTGGTTATTCCGTTTGACAGCCGCATATTTAAGTTGCTGGCAGAAGCGTTTTACCTCAGACGCGTTCTATAGTTGTACTACTGTTGTTGTTAATAAAACGTTACACGTTACGTGCCTCAGTTACTGCCTCAGCCAGCTAGGAAATCTAGCACTAATCAAGGAGAGAAGCAATCTAGAACTAAAGAGAAATTTCCTGACAGTGAGAACAATTAATCAGTGGAATGATTTAGTCTTGATCTAGGAGAGATTTCAGATGAAACCTTAGTAAAACCACACTTGGAATGCTTCATCCAGTTTTGGTCATGTTATAAAAAAGATGTTGAGATTTTGGAAAAAGTGCAGAGAAGATCAACTAAAATGATTAAAGACCTGGAGACTAAAATATATAAAGAACGGCTGCAGGATTTGGGTTTGGCTAGTCTGTAGAAAAGAAGGACTAGGGGGGACATGATAGCTGTATTCCAGTATTTGAGGGGCTGCCCCAAAGAAGAGGGAGTCAATCAATTCTCCAAAGCACCAGAAGGCAAAACAAGAAGCAATGGATAGAAAGTAATCAAGGAGAGAAGCAATCTAGAACTAAAGAGAAATTTCCTGACAATAAGAACAATTAATCAGTAGAACGGCTTGCCTCCAGAAGTTGGGGGTGCTCCAACTCTGGAAGTTTTTAAGATGATGTTGGACAACCATTTGTCTGAAATGGTAGAGGGTTTCCTGCCTGAGCAGGGGGTTGGACTAGAAGACCTCCAAGGTCCCTTCCAACTCTGTTGTCCCAAAGGTGCTTTTACAAGAGGCAACTGGATACGACATCATCTATCTCCAATCTACAACACAGACCTTTCAATAATTCCAAGAAGGCTCCACACCCATTTGCACCATTCAGGTGACCCTGATGAAACAGATAAACCTCCAGGTGACCTTAAAGACTCGGTAAAAGAATACAAATGACCAGCTGTCTGCAAGGAGTATAAATCCATCCATTCCCCACCATCCAGTCAGAGCTGAAGAAGCTTCTTGGATGAGAAGCGAAACATCTTGAAATAAAAAAACAAGAAAGTCCAGTTGCCTCCAGAAAAAGCACCTTTGGGACAACCGTGACCTGGATGACCGAGAATCTCTACAGACCTTTAGCTATACAATCTGGGATGAAGACCCTTGGAATGGTGTGGGAGTAGGAATGGATTCCCAGTGGAAAAAAATGCAGACTACAGGAACCAGGAGCACCACTCAGGTGACCCTGAGGAAACAGATAAACCTCCAAGTGCTTCAGCGACTCTCTGAAAGAATGCAAATGTCCAGCTGTCTGCAAGCAGAGGTGGGCCGCTGCTGGTTCAGACTGGTTTGGGTGAACCAGTAGTTCCAGCCAGCGGCTGTTCCCACCCACCTGCCCGGCACTATCCCGTCCTATATAATCGCCATGTGTTTGATGCCGCAAGCATGCACGGAAGTTGTGTGTGCTCACCTTTTCGGTTCTGGGCAAACCGGTTGTTACATTATGTGATGCCCACCTCTGTCTGCAAGGAGTATAAATCTAACATATTAAAGATCCATTCCCCACCATCCAGTCAGAGCTGAAGAAGCTTCTTGGATTAGTTTAGTTTAGTTTAGTTTAGTTTAATTAAATTTATATACCACCCTTCTCCAGGGGACTCAGGGCGGTGAACAGCCAAGTAAAAACACAATATAAACATTAAAATATATATACATTTAAAAGAAAATATTCGATGTGGCCCTAATTTAAGACAATACAATTAAAATTTGGTAAAATCTTAAAAACCTCAAAAACTTTTTCACGCCAGTCTGGCTTGCAAAAAGAAGCAATTAGAAGCAAAAAGTCTTCAAAGAAAAACCAGAAAGTCCAGTTGCCTCTTGAAAAAGCACCTTTGGGACAACCATGACCTGGATGACTGAGAATCGCCATAGACTTCCAACTCTGTTATTCTGTACATGTTTTTGAAGAATTTGCTTCTCTGACTATTTTCAGTTTGAAGTTTTTGATTACTTTGGTTGAATGTCTAGAGTGGGATTTTTAAAAATCTTTTTCTTATCTTTTTCTCCAGCCTTCAGTGAATGAAGGACAGCATGAAACCCAAGATCTCATTAGCCCATCAATTGTCATCTCCTTATTGATTACCTGAGGTCTGTCAGATTCTAACAGATATTAAACCTCATTGCATGTCAATTATCAAATATTAAATATTGTAACACTCCAGCTATCAAATGCTGCCGGATATGAAACCAATGCATCTCAGCTATCAATTACTGTCAAAAGATGAAATATCATCAAATACCCAGCAAAAAAAAAGAGAATATTTTATTTGGAGATTATTCTTTTTTTTCATCAAAATGTGCGGAGGAATTCATGGGTTTAATGGCAAATTCATTGTTCACTTGCTATATCCTAATCAATCTTTGGGGGTGTTAGCTGCAGGTAGTTGTGAAATTTCTCCATTCTGCTGCTTTCGTTTCCCAATCTGTTTCCAAAAAGCCATGAAAGGGACTAGTGAAAAGTGAATTGCTTAACATCCATCTCTCATAAAAAAAATCTTTGATGTTTGACATCTGGGTCAAGGTTCCGTCCTAGGCCCTGTACTCTTCAATATCTTCATAAATGACCTAGATGAGGAATAGCAGGAGAACTAACCAAATTTGCAGATGACACCAAGCTGGCGGGAGTAGCAAACACCCCAGAGGACAGACTCAAAATCCAGAGGGACCTCGACAGACTCGAACACTGGGCCCAAACCAATAAAATGAAATTTAACACAGAGAAAAGTAAAATTCTGCACCTAGGCAAGAAGAATAAAAAATACACATACAAACTGGGCGAAACCACACTCAATAGCAGCGATTGCGAGAGGGATCTCGGAGTCTTGGTAGACAGCCAACTAAATATGAGCCAGCAGTGTGCAGCAGCAGCCAAAAAGGCCAACGCAGTCCTGAGTTGCATAAATAGAGGGATACAATCAAGGACCAGAGAGGTACTAGTACCACTCTATAAAGCCTTGGTCAGACCACACCTAGAGTACTGCATCCAGTTTTGGTCACCAAACTACAAAAAAGACATTGAAACCCTAGAGAAAGTGCAGAAGAGAGCAACCAGGATGATAAAGGGTCTGGAAAATAAAACATACCAAGAGCGGTTGCAGGAACTGAGCTTGGCCAGTCTGGCGAAGAGAAGGACCAGGGGTGACATGATAGCAGTGTTCCAATACTTGAGGGGATGCAACAGAGAGGAGGGGGGCAGGCTGTTCTCTATGGCACCAGAAAGCCAAACAGGGAATAACGGATGGAAGCTGACCAAGGAGAGATTCAACCTGGAAGTGAGGAGGAACTTTCTGACGGTGAGAGCGATCAACCAGTGGAACAGCTTGCCAGCGGAGGTTGTGAGAGCCCCAACACTTGCGACCTTCAAGGAGAGACTTGACTGCCATCTGTCTCAAATGGTGTAGGAATCCTGCTCGAGCAGGGGGTTGGACTAGATGACCTACAAGGTCCCTTCCAACTCTAATAATAAATCTAAATAAATCTGGATGCTTTGGTATCCAAATTGGGATTGCCAGAGACTACTAGGGTGACCAGATTGTATTGATCAAATGATGATTTGATTTGAACTAAAGAAGTAGCTCTTTGACTTTGACTGTTGTAATGCTAATGAATACACCTCCTTAACTCTTCCAGTGTTTGCTTGGAAAGGTTGTACTGTGAATCACTGTGAGAGGTGATTGCATCTTTAACAGGGTGTTGCATGAAGGGATGTTAGTCAAGATGGATTCCCTGCCAACATTGTACGGTAGCATCTTTTGACTCAGATTTGCAGAGCTAAACAATCGGTCGATTGAATATTTATCTGAAATAGCTTTCAACTGTAAGCATCCCAGACCAAGATAAATCCATAAATGTTAGAGAATTCCTGGAAGTTTGGTCTTCAGACATATCAGACCTCAATAGACACATAGAGATAAGCCACATTTACAAGCCATTCAAAAGAGAAAATATAAAAGCTAAGCAAATAATAAAAAGACCAGAACACATGCTCTCCTGTAGCCCACACCTAGATAAGCAGGGATTAATACCAGTCCAATAAGCCAGTAGAAAACAATGCTTTATTGTTTTCTACCAAGAAACAAACCACTCTCCCACCAAGCCACTGTATATAAAGAGGGGGTAAACCCCACACTTTTTTTTATGATGTTACCTAGTCAGGTAATGAAACGTCTACAAGCCCAGAGATCACAAGGACTCCACAGAAAGTGTTAAGTGAATCAGTGCACTTGTTAAGTTAGTAATATGGTTGTTAAGTGAATCTTGCTTCCCCATTGACTTTGCTTGTCAGAAGGTCGCAAAAGGAGATCATATGATCCCGGTACACTGCAACCATCATGAATCAGTTGTCAAGCATATGGATTTTGTTCATGTGACCATGGGGATGCTGCAATGATCATAAGTGTGAAAAAATGGTCATAAGTAACTTTTTGCAGTGCCGTTGTAACTTTGAGCAGTCACTAAATGAACTGTTGTAAGTTGAGGACTACCTGTATTTGGGGGAGGGGAAATGACAGTTTCCCCAACTTTTCCATTCATTTGCAGGGGTGAAATCCAGCAGGTTCTGATAGGTACTGGAGAACCGGTAGTGGGAATTTTGAGTAGTTCGGAGAACCGGCAAATACTAGACTAGAAGACCTCTGAGTTCTAGTCTAGTCTAGTCTAATAAAGAGAAGGACCAGGGGAGACATGATAGCAGTGTTCCAATATTTGAGGGGCTGCCACAGAGAGGAGGGGGTCAAGCTATTTTCCAAGACACCTGAAGGCCAGACAAGGAACAGTGGATGGAAACTGACCAAGGAGAGATTCAACCTGGAAATTCCTGAAAGTGAGACCAATCAACCCATGGAACAGAAGTTGCCTTCGGAAGTTGTGGGAGCTTCATCACTGGAAGCTTTCAAGAAGAGACTGGACTGCCATCTGTCAGAAATGGTGTAGGGTTTCCTGCTTGGGCGGGGGGTTGGACTAGATGACCAACAAGGTCCCTTCCAACTCTGTTAATCTGTTAATCTATGGTTCTATGTTCTATGATCAGAAACGGCTGATGTTCTCTTGACATGTTCTCCATATAAATAAAATGCTACAACACAGCAGTTTCTAAATCTAAATACAATCCTTTGTGGCAGTAAAGCATTGCTTTCCCATATTTTGGGAAGCCCTTAATTACACCAAGAAATCTGGCAATTATATGCATTTTTTTTGGAGTCCTATAGAAGAAGAAGATTGGTAAATTCAAACTATGTGGAAATTTCAGTTTTGAAAAAGTGTTGTGAAAGCATCTCGTGTGTAAGAGCACGTTTTCTTTCCCACCCCCCACTCCTAACTGGCGTGTCAAAAGTCTGCAGACTTAACTTCACTAAATCAAAATGGGTGTCCTCTAAATAATTGGGAATGTTATTGGCTTCTATTGATTTAACAATACCTTTTTGTCGTTGTGAAACTTCATCTTGGAAGCTGTGGATACCAGAATGAATAAAAACAAGGCAGCATTACAAGTGAGCAAAGCATCCGTCCTCATTTTTCATTTCAGAAAGGGTACCTTATCCGGTAGATGAGATATTACTAACATAACTCAATCTTCTTAGGGAGATAAAATAAAATTAAAACCATTGCAAATTAAGGATGGGGACAGCTTGAGCCATAAATCTTTTGTGGTTCAAAGATGGAGTGCCTTCTATTTTCTGCTCAATTGTAATGCAGCCAACAAAGGGGCCACGTTTTTTCTTTTTCTTTGGTTAGAATCGCAAATGCTTATAGCCAATAATGTCCTTTTGCCAATGATTTGGCTGTTGGAGAATTAGAATTTCCAGATATATTTTATTTTTGGCCAAAAAGCTGTGCCAACTTTGAATCGAGCCAGGAATGTCCTCAGGTGGGGGAAGGGCACATAAAACAAAACAGAACAAAGCAAAAACCAAACCAAACAAAACATGTTATTTATTAAATATGGGTAGTCCTTGACTTACAACAGTTCATTTAGTGACCAAAGTTACGGTTCATTTAGTGACCGAAGTTTAGTAACATCACTGAAAAAACTGACTTATGACCATTTTTCACACTTACAACCGTTTCAACATCCCCATGGTCACTTGACCAGTATTCAGGCCAGTGGTGGGTTGCTAACAGTTCGCCCTGGATTGGGCGAACCGGTAGCGGTGACGGCAGGAGGCTCCGCCCACCCGGCCGGACGTCATCACGGACCTTCTGCGCATGAGCAGAAGCGGCTCGTGCACATCTCCAAAATGGTAGCAAAGGTAAGTAAAACCCATTACTGATTCAGGCACTTGGCAACTGACTCGTATTTATGACAACCAGGGCAACAAAGGTCATAAAATGGGCAAACTCTTAGCTGTGATGCATCCCCCATCCTTTTCCCCAAGTCCACAGGATAAAGAAAGCAAAACTTGGAAAAACAACCATTTGATGAGCATTTCTAAATTTACTGTTATCCATAGAAAACTTAAGACTGGCAAATGATCCTTTTAAAAAAAGGTTATTTTTCCCAGTATTTTAACAGGTTAATAGAGTTGGAAGGGACCTTGTAGGTCATGTAGTCCAACCCCCTGCCCAAGTAGGAGACCCTATAACATTTCTGACAGATGGCAGTCCAGTCTCTTCTTGAAATCTTCCAGTGATGAAGCTCCCACAACTTCTGAAGGCAACTTCTGTTCCACGGGTTGGTAGTTCTCACTGTCAGAAAATTCCTCCTTATTTCCAGGTTGAATCTCTCCTTGTTCAGTTTCCATCCATTATTCCTTGTCTGGCCTTCGGGTGCTTTGGAAAATAGCTTGACCCCTTCCTCTCTGTGGCAGAGCCTCAAATATTGGAAGACTGCTATTATGTCTCCCCTGGTCCTTCTCTTCACTAGACTGGCCATGCCCAGTTCCTGCAACCGTTCATCGTATGTTTCAGCCTCCAGTCCCCTCATCATCTTGGTTGCTCTTCTCTGCACTCTTTCTAGAGTCTCAACATCTTTTTTATAGTGTGGTGACCAAAACTGGATGCAGGATTCTAGGTTTGGTCTTACTAAGGCTTTATAGAGTGGTATTAGTACCTCCCTTGATCTTGATTGTATCCCTCTGTTAATGCAGTTTAGGATTGCATTGGCTTTTTTTGGCTACCCACACACACTGCTGGCTCATATTTAACTGGTTGTCCAGTAAGATTCCAAAATCCCTCTCACAGTTACCACTATTGAGCCTGGTTTTCCCCAGTCTATATGTGTACTTTTTGTTTTTCTTGCCTAAGTGTAAGACTTTATTTTTCTCTACATTAAATTTCATTTTGTTAGATAGGGCCCAATGTTCCAGTCAAGTTAAATCATTGTTAGCATCTTTCCCATTTCTTTGTTTCCCCTAGGTTGTTTAATGATTGCTGAATGACTGATATTGTTGGGGAATTTGCCAGGGTTAGGATATAATTAGTATTTCTATCCTTCTTTTCATTTTTTTGGGGGGGGGACTTCTTTTCGGCTTTCTTGAATGGTTCTGGTCTTGCTTACGTAATAAACTAGGCAGGAAATTGGTGGATAAATCTGAATGGTTAGGGGTGGACGATGATAAATTTGGCCCGAATAATCATAAAGTGAGCGTGAAGAAGTATTTTAATGTCTGTCTGGAGATTTCAATCTAGATACAGAATGCACTGTCCAGAATGTTAGCAAAAACTGGACGCGTGGATACGATTCTGCTTCCCGAAGCACTTAATTAATTAATTAATTAATTAATTAATTAATTAATTAATTAATTAATTAATTAATTAATTAATTAATTAATTAATTAATTAATCTATTTATTTATTTATTTATTTAGTGAGATTTATATACCGCCTCACAGTGCAAGCACTCTCTAAGCGGTTTACACCAGTAAGTAATTAATATTTATATTGCCCCCAACAATCTGGGTCCTCATTTTACCTACCTCAGAAGCAGTGGTGGGTTCCTACCAGTGCGGTCCACTCTATAGCACCGGTAGCGGCCCGCTGGTGATGTCACAGTACCAGTGCGGTCGGTTGCCGGTGCCTGGGCGCCGCCATTTTTAAAAAAAATTAATTTTTTTAAAAATTTTCTTCTGCGCATGCCCAGAAGCCGAGCTTCCGGCACTGCGCATGCTCTGCCTTCCTACCCCACAGTGAGTCCAAGCAGGGGAGGATGGCTGAGGGAGCGCTTGAGACGCTGAAAGAACGGGGGCAGGAGCTATCTCCATTCCCCTCCCTTCAGCAGTCTGAGAAGCCACGAACGCGCGGTGATGATCCCAGGCATTTTCGCATGTTCGAGGCTTCTCGAGCTGCTGAGGGGAGGGGGAACGGGCAGCAGGAGCCTAGGATCATCGAATGGGGAGAAGCATTCAGGCCAGACGGAGCCTCCTAGAAGAACCGCTGCTGCGGTCTTGCTGCTCCTGCTGCGGGAGGCTGCATTGCGGGTGGGCAATGCCCCCCTGCTTCTCCGGCCGCTGCCAAGTTCCCGAGGCCCATGCCCACCCAGTCACATGGCTGGCAAGCCACACCCACAAAATAAGCCACGCCCACAGAGTGGTAGTAAAAAAATTAGGAACCCGCCCCTGCTCAGAAGGGTGGAAGGCTGAGTCAACCTTGAGCCGGTGAGATTTGAACCGCTGACCTGCGGATCACAGTCAGCTAAAGTGGCCTGCAGTACCTGCCTCCAACCGCTGCGCCACCTCGGCTCATTTGGGGTCTCAGAGCTTGAGAATATTTTGCCCAAGCAATGGCCTCTCACTGCTGACTTTTAAAGATTTATCTTTCTCGGCCCACCCTTGCTTAATTTTAGCGTTGCTGTTTTTCCTCCCTTGACTGAAGCTTATGCTTTTTCTCTGCTGCTTTAGCGAGGAAGGTATTGAATATTTATTGTTTTATTTACTTTGTCTTTCAAATGGCGTCACACAACCCACTTTGGGAGATTTTTTTTCCTCCCTGCTCCATCTAAACCACCCCAGAGCTGCCTGCATGAATAAATAAATACAAATAATATAGACTTAAACTGAGAGCTGCATCGTGGAAAGCTGTCAACAGCAAACGTCTGGCAGAGATACCGGGCAGAAAAATGGATACAACAGCGAGTGACTCACTCAGAACAATGCAAGAAGACTGAAGGAAGGATGCCCCATGCAAGTCGGTGACAAGATCAGGAAGACTTGCATATGTATGACAGCGATAAGAGCAACTCCGTAATCAACCGACAGCTCTCTCTGTAGTTTATCGGCTGCACTGGGCTGCAAATTCTATGCTTTAAATTAGACCCCAGAGGCTTGGAGAGAAAGCGACAACACACATCCAAGCTGGTTTTGTTCTTAACCAGCATTTATTGACACCCGTCCTTCTCTCTATTAAACCGTATCATCTCACGATTAACATTTTAATGTGGTCTTCCTCCAAGATGGCTTTATTAACTGGTGGCCTGGCATCTCCACTGTGCCTTGCTTTCTTGTGACAGCCAATAAGAAGGTGAGAGGGGAAGAGATGGAATGGGAAAGGCAAGCGAATCCTGGCACCAATTCTTAACATTTTCATGTCTTTCTTTCTTTCTTTCTTTCTTTCTTTCTTTCTTTCTTTCTTTCTTTCTTTCTTTCTTTCTTTCTTTCTTTCTTTCTTTCTTTCTTTCTTTCTTTCTTCCTTCCTTCCTTCCTTCCTTCCTTCCTTCCTTCCTTCCTTCCTTCCTAACTTCTTTCTTTCTTTCTTTCTTTCTTTCTTTCTTTCTTTCTTTCTTTCTTTCTTTCTTTCTGTCTGTCTGTCTGTCTGTCTGTCTTCTTTCTTCTTCTTCTTCCTCCTTCCTTCCTTCCTTCCTTCCTTCCTTCCTTCCTTCCTTCCTTCCTTCCTTCCTTCCTTCCTTTAGGAGCTGAAGTGGTGCAGTGGTTAAATGCTGCGACTGCAGGCTGACTGCTAGTTCAGCAGTTCAGCTGTTCAAATCTCACTAGGCTCAAGGTTGACTCAGCCTTCCATCCTTCTGAGGTCGGTAAAATGAGGACCCAGATTGTTGGGGGCAATATGCTGAACTCTGTAAACCGCTTAGAGAGGGCTGTAAAGCACTATGAAGCGGTATATAAGTAAAGTGCTATTGCTATTCCTTCCTTCCTTCCTTCCTTCCTTCCTTCCTTCCTTCCTTCCTTCCTTCCTTCCTTCCTTCCTTATCTATCTATCTATCTATCTATCTATCTATCTATCTATCTATCTATCTATCTATCTATCTATCTATCTATCTATCTATCATCAATCATCTATCTATTTTGTTGCCTATCTCCACCACAAGGTGACTGTCAGACCTGCCCCAGCTTGGTCCTTTAGGAAAGAAACAGACTCAAGTCCAATAAAGGAGAATATTTGTAGGTCCGGGTTGAAATGAGGAAGCTAAACATATGAAGAACGGTTACAGCACTTGGGTATGTCTAATCTAACAAAAAGAAGTATTAGGGGAGACATAATAGCAGTGTTTCAATATTTGAGGGGCTGCCACAAAGAAGAGGGGGCCAACCTATTTTTTAAAGCACCAGAAGAAAGGACAAGAAGCAATGGATGGAAACTAAACAAGGAAAGAACTAGCCTAGAACTAAGGAGAAATTTCCTAACAGTGAGAGCAATCAACCAGTGGAACAGCTTGCCTTCAGAAGTTGTGGGTGCTCCATCACTGGAGGCTTTCAAAAAGAGACTGGACAACCATTTGTCTGAAATGGTATAGGGCCATGATGGCGAACCTATGGCATGCATGCCAGAGGTGGCACGCAGAGCCCTCTCTATGGGTACCTGCACCATCGCCAGCTGCTCCTCTTGTTTTCATGGCCGGCCAGTTGGTCTTCACAGACACTGGAGAGCTGAAAAATGCCCCCAAACCAGGCCATTTTCTGGGCCATTTTCAGGCTGTTTTGGGGGGCATTTTTAGGCCGTTTTTGGCCCGAAAATGCCTGGAAAATGCCCGGAAAAAACAGCTTGAAGATGGCCCAGAAAACAGCTCAAAAATGGCTTGAAAACGGCCCAAAATGGCCAAAAACAGGCATGCATGTGCCGGTCAGCTGGTCTTTGGTTTACTGGTGCTCCGGTGCACGTACATGCACACACGTTCCGGTTTGGGCACTCGGTGCCGAAAAGGTTCGCATCACTGCTATAGGGTCTCCTGCTTGACCAGGAAGTTGGACTAGAAGACCTCCAAAGTCCCTTCCAACTCTGTCATCCTATGTTGTATTCTATCATAGAAAATCTTGTGCCAATTCCAATCAGGTTTCCCATCGCTATCTTGAGACTGATTTTGGAACTGCATGTTTTCAGAAATAATTTGGATTTTCTGTGCTTCTTTCCAAGGTTAGGAGCATATTAATGCCCGCAATATTTCTTCCTCTGGCAAGAGATTGTCAGAAGGACCGATGATTTGATTATCAGCAGCATTCTTACCTTAAATGTCCTTATTTAGAATAAGTGAGGGTGGAAGAGGAATTTGATGCATTGAGATGGATTACTGCTGTTCTTTCTTTGCTTAACTGTTTAGCTTCCAGGAACACAATGGGCTAGATAGCTGCTTTCCAACTCTTAAATCTTCTTTATAAGGCACCTCTGTGTGTGGATATTTTTCCTGCTCTTCTGATTGATACAAAAGCCACAATTGCTCAAGCATAGCTATAATTGTTCCTCGCTGTCTCCATTTTTAACCACTTGCCTGATAAAGTATTTTGGAGAATCTGGAATATTCTTTTGTGCCATATTAGTAATTCCTAACAACGATATAACTCCACTAAGTATGTTTATTACATTTATTATGCTCATGCTCTTTATATTTTTAACATTGTAAACTCACACTGCATTGGCCTTTGGCAGTAATTAAGTCCATCCACTAACATTTAAAACAGAGAACATTTTTTAAAAAAAGAAATGCAATCAGCTGAAACCAATTTCACATTCCATGGCTGCATTTCTTCATATTTGGGTATTACACATGTTATCTGTATTTGTCAGACTTCACACCTGGTAAGAAAATAAATCTCAGCTCTCAAAACACTTAACCCCATATTCAGGAATTTGCTTACTACAAAAACTCAAGACACAACGCAGGGATGTGCATTGCTTTATTGCTTTATTGTAGACAAGATAAAAGTTGTATAGAGTACATATAAAAGATCTGACTACTGCAGCATATAAAAATCAAAATCTCTGTCTGTCTGTGTGTAGCTCTCTCTCTCTGTCTCTCTCTCTGTCTCTGTATCTATCTCTCTATATCTCTCTCTATATCTCTCTTTATGTCTTTATGTCTGTATATCTGTATATCTGTATTTCTCTCTCTCTCTCTCTCTCTCTCTCTCTCTCTCTCTCTATCTATCTATCTCTATCTCTATCTCTATCTCTCTCTATATATATATCGACAGAAAAAACATATATAACCCTTCCCTGGTGAAGAGCTGATTGGGAATAGAACCTTGTGGCCTAGAGGTTAATCTTCTGACTTTCAAGCAGAGTGCCCAGGTTCAATTCCCACTACGGGTATGGCTATCTGACGAGAGCAAAATAGCTCGAAATAGATCTATAATAGTCTCCCTTTATTTTCATTTATCAGCAAAAAATGTTACACACACACACACACACACACACACACACACACACACACACACACACACACACACACACACACACACACACACACACACACACACATATATATATATATATATATATATATATATATATATATATATATATATATATATATATATATATATATATATATATATATATATGTTTTCTGAGGTTTTCATGGGTGTTTGTATGTAGGTCTTTGGGTATTCGGGTTTTCTCCCGCGTGGAATTGGAAGTGTCTTGGCGACGTTTCGATGAAGTCTCATTCATCATCTTCAGGCTGGTGTCTTCTGCTTCCTGCTTCTAGGCGCAATGTGAGATTGCTGCTGTTTCTTCCTTTTAACAGAAGGCAGAAATTGTGAGTAGTCCGGAGAACCGGAAAATACCGTAACCTTCCCCTGGAGTGGGGTGGAAATGGAAATTTTACAGTATCCTTCCCCTGCCACGTCCACCAAGCCACGCCCACAGAACCGGTAGTAAATTTTTTTTGAATCCCACCACTAGTCAGACCTCATTTCAATGATCATGTATGATATTTATGGGATGCAAATATGTAACATGTTTGACTACATGCAACTGATTTCCTATGCAAAGGGGAAGTTACTTTTATTCTGTCCAATCCTCTTGCATTTTCTTTGTTGTGTTAACTATAAAAAGGAGGGAAACATGAGGCTGGAGGTTCTCTCTCCCTTTTACATAGAAAGACCCCACTTTATCAGGGTACTTCAAAGCTGAAGTGGTGCAGTGATTAAATGCAGCCATTGCAGGCTGACTGCTAGTTCAACAGTTCAGCTGTTCAAATCTCACTAGGCTCAAGGTTGACTCAGCCTTCCATCCTTCCGAGGTCGGTAAAATGAGGACCCAGATTGTTGGGGGCAATATGCTGAACTCTGTAAACCGTTTAGAGAGGGCTGTAAAGCACTATGAAGCGGTATATAAGAAAAGTGCTATTGCTATTGCTATTGCTATTGCTATTACCCTAATAAACGGCTTTTAAATGATCTTCCAACTCAGTTGCTTATTGGGAAGGTAAACTGAGGCAGAACCTAGAGCCACATTTGGCTTTCAGTGTCCAACTTTCATTTCATTTTTTTTAACAAAAACATTTTGATCAGCTTTTCCCAGTTTTTAAAGCAGTCTATTTATATTACATTGGTTGTAGAAAGAAAGGAAGGAAGAAAGAAAGGAAGGAGTTCCATATTAAGTAACATAGGACTTGATGACAAATGCAATCTTAATTGAATGACAAGGTTTAGTTCATTATTTATCTCTCGGCATGTAAATTATAGATAGCCATGAATTTTACATGCTTTTGGTACCCGTTACTTAATTCAGGCCAAAGGAAGGGTGAGCGGGGAGCGGGGGGAACCACCAGAGAAGTTGATGTTCTGAAGAGCAAACTCTCAGAGTTTTGATACGAGGCACACTTTTGACGCATTATCATCTGTCAAAATGAAAAATTAATGGGGCTTCCTTAATTCATCATGTTCTACTTCTGCCCTGTTTTTTTTTTAAAAATACACTCAACTCTGTTACATAAGCAACAGTCCGAGGGCAGGGAAGAAAGAGACAACTTGAGGTCTAGAGTGTGAGAAAAATAAGCAGGTTATTCTTGAACCACATGCGCAGTTCGTCAGTTGATTTAGAATTTAGAATAACAAAGTTGGAAGGGACCTTGGAGGTCTTCTAGTCCAACCCCCTGCTTAGGCAGGAAACCCTACACCACTTCAGACAAATGGTTATCCAACATCTTCTTAAAAATTTCCAGTGTTGGAGCATTCACAACTTCTGGAGGCAAGCTGTTCCACTGATTAATTGTTCTAACTGTCAGGAAATTTCTCCTTAGTTCTAAGTTGCTTCTCTCCTTGTTTAGTTTCCACCCATTGCTTCATGTTCTACCCTCAGGTGCTTTGGAGAATAGTTTGACTCCCTCTTCTTTGTGGCAACCGCTGAGATATTGGAACTCTGCTATCATGTCTCCCCTAGTCCTTCTTTTCATTAAACTAGACATACCCAGTTCCAGCAACCGTTCTTCATATGTTTTAGCCTCCAGTCCCTTAATCATCTTTGTTGCTCTTCTCTGCACTCTTTCTAGAGCCTCAACATCTTTTTTACATCGTGGTGACCAAAACTGAATGCAGTATTCCAAGTGTGGCCTTACCAAGGCATTATAAAGTATTAACACTTCACATGATCTTGATTCTATCCCTCTGTTAATGCAGCCTAGAACTGTGTTGGCTTTTTTGGCAGCTGCTGCAGACGGCTGGCTCATATTTAAATGGTTGTCCACTAGGACTCCAAGATCCCTCTCACAGTTACTACTGTTGAGCGAGGTACCACATATACTGTACCTGTGCCTTTTGTTTTTCTTGCCTAAATGTAGAACCTTACTTTTTGATGTATTATACATTTTGGTTATGGATTGTGAAGGACAGCTTGGTGGCTGTGGATACTTTTGGCTTCTCCAGAGACACCCATAGTTGGGGTCATGAAGAGACACCCTACTTGAGGCAGATGAAATATTAGCTAAGGCATCATAACGAACATGGGGTCATAGATGGGCTTTTGTAGGAGATGACCAGCCTGAGCCTGAGGGAGGGGTCAAATGCGTTATGAGTCTTGAGTCACTTCGTGCCCACAAGAGATCTAAGTCCAGCCCACTTTGAATCCCTTCTACTCTTATCTACCACTAATTTCCTTTGGCTGTTCGTAGTTCAGATTCTTGTAGAGAGCTGAAACTTGCAATGACTCTTTATACCCATTAGATCTGTCTGGATCTCCTGATTCTCCTGGAGCTTGACAACTCCATGTTTAACGGCTGAAGGCCAAGTCATTGTAGGATTACACCATAATTGATTTTTCTTGGGTTGTGCTTCCCCAGAAAGATCGGGTTTGCAATCTTAGGGCCCTCTTAAGTTTCTAGCTTCTCTCAAATACCAGGTAGACTGCATAGTCAAGAGAGTCTTTGCAGAGCTTCAGTTAATGCATCAGTTGTGGCCTTACCTGAACACACTCGTGTGTTTTCCAGATTTCATTACCAGAATTTTTTCTATATGGGTCTGGGCAGAAACTTCATATAGATTGGAATGCAATGGCATGCATGCTCAGTGATCAGACATGATACTGTCATGTTACACCAGGAGCTGCACAGGTTACCAGTAGGTTTATTAATGTAGTTCAACATGCTAGTTGCTACCTACAAAGTCCTATATCAGGGGTGTCAGACTCAAGATCCGTGGGCCGAATGTGGCCTGTGGGGTACTTAAATCTGGCCTAGAAATAGCAATGGACCAGCCCGCAGTGCCTCTGGCAACTAAAACAGGGCACAAGGGGGTTTCATGGGCCCCCCTATGTCCTGTTTTCAGCCTGGACAGTCTCCTGCAGCACTCTGCCAGCCAAAAGTGGGCGTGGGGGCACGTGAGGGCCCCCCCCGTGCCCAGGGGTGAAATGCTCCTAGTTCGCTCTTGCCTGTCGGTTGTTGCAGAGCCGACGCAGCTGGTGGTGGTTGCGGCGTGGGGCTTCCCCTGCCCGCTTCCCCTGCCCGCTTCCCCACCTGCCTGGACGCCGCCATTTGAGTTATTTTGCCCTCTGCGCATGCGCAAAGTGTTCTGCGCATGCGCAGAGAGAAAAAGAACTCAAATGGCACCATCCAGGCGGGCAGGGGAAGCGGGCAGGGGAAGCCCCGCGCCATGACCGCCACCAGCTCCGTCGGCTCTGCGATGACTGACAGGCAAGAGCAAACTGGGAGCATTTCACCCCTGCCTGTGCCCCATTTTGGCCTGCAAGGTGCTGTAGGAGGCCATCCAGGCTGAAAATGGGGCACAGGGGGCCTCGTGCGGTCCCCAGCACCCTCTTTTGGCCAGAAGGGTACTGCAGGAGGTGTCCGTCCCATCTCCCACTCCCCAGCCGGCCTACAGAGGAGAACTACAATGCTGATCCGGCCCTTGAAGAAATCCAGTTCGACACTCCTGCGCTATATGGCCTCAGGCCTAAACAACTTGGAGACCTCCTTCCCCCAACACTTTTTCTCTGTCTTACCCCAAAAATCTAAGGGGGACACCTGCTAATATGCTTACCTATCAGGAAGGATAGTGGGAGAGGCCGGCTGGTGGCAGGTTTTCTCTTAGCAAATCTTCTTTAGCATAGCTTGCCCTGATGGCTTCCACTTTCATGGTCTTCTGCGAGCAGGTGAAAACATGGCTTCTTCAGGGATGAATTACAATTGGCAGTGCAATATTGCATAAAGAGAGAGGCATGGTGGCCTAGTGGTGAAGATCCTCGCCTCCCACTCAGAAGGTTGAGAGTTCAATGTTTCTTTTCTTGGCCGCAAAGAAAAAAATATCTGCTGTGAACTCTGCATGGAGTCAGGAAGGGCATCCAGCCAGTGGTGGGATTCAATTTTTTTTACTGCCGGTTCTGTGGGCGTGGCTTGGTGGGCATGGCGTGGCTTGGTGGGCATGGCAGGGGAAGGATACTGTAAAATCTCCATTTCCTCCCGATCAGCTTGGACTCGGGAGGCAGAGAATAGATGGGGGTGGGGCCAGTCAGAGGTGGTATTTACCGGTTCTCCGAACTACTCAAAATTTATGTATTATTTATTTAATTTTATTTATTTAATCAATCTTATAGGCTGCCCAACTCCCAAAGGGAGTACAACAGATCGAGAAAACAGTCAAATTAAAAACACAATATAAAAATTTAAAATACATATGAAACATTAAAAACAAACATCATCAATCATACGGGGTGTGTGACCATTTTAATATCCACACGCTGGTCACTATCCCCATGCCTGCCGGAAGATCCAGGTTTTGACAGCTTTACGGAAGGCCAGCAGGGTGGGGATGGTCTGGATTTCCGGCGGTAGTTGGTTCCATAGAGACGGAGCCACCACAGAGAAGGCTCTCCTCTGCAGTCCCGCCAGCCGACATTGTTTGGCTGATGGGACCCGAAGGAGACCGACTCTGTGGGCTCTAACCGGTCGTAGGGAGGTATGTGGTAGTAGGTGGTCCCGCAAGTAAAATTTCCACTACCGGTTCTGCTGAATCCCACCTCTGCGTCCAGTCAGTAAATGCTCAGCTCCATCCAGTCAGCCCGACTCTACCCTGAAACAACGGGTTATTGGGTCCTAAAAAGGAAGTGCAATATTCCGTAAATATAATTAGATACATTACAGCAATGGAAGCTGAGACTGAATTGGATTGCTATTCTAATGAATTATTATAATAACTTGCATTTTATATGTAAGATTTATAAGCCACCCAGAAACCTTCTTTGGTGGCTTATAGATCTTACGTATAAAATCCTTCTGGGTTTGTTCTTTTGGCTCCCGCAAACAAATATTCGGTCCTGTTCCAAAGCTCAGAGAATTCAATTTTGCTATGTTTCATTATGCTTTTCTGCCTCCTTAACTTACCACGCTTCCATTAAGCCACCTTGCATTTCGTTTTCTCACCTGGGAAGACCACGAAGTCGATAGAGTGTTAGGAAAAAAATGCTTAGCAGGCAACAACAGCAGAAACCAGAGCCAGCTGACACTGTCTCTAACAATAAAATCACTGCAAAAACTCCATTAAGGTAAATACCAAAACCACTGCCAAGCATCCTAAGAATAATGTAGAAAGAACAAAACTTCCTTCACAATTGAGGAAAACATGGGAAAGCACCATGGCTGATTTCAACACAGCATTAAAGGAAGTTTAATTTTAATTTTAACTTTAAGGAGAAATTTCCTTATAAAGTGAGAACAATTAATTAAATGGCTTGCCTGCAGAAGTTGTAGGTGCCCCCATCGCTGGAGGCTTTTTAGAAGTGACTGGATAGCCACTTGTCTCGAATTGTATAGGGTCTCCTGCTTGAGCAGGGGGTTGGACTAGAAGACCTCCAAGGTCCCTTCCAGCTCTAGTCTGTGTCATCATTCCGAGTAATGAACTCCAGGAAGTCAAGTTCAAGAGATTCTTTATTGAGGACATCATATCGGCACTTAGAAAGGTGAAGCTAGCTCTAAATTATTCCCGTGCTTAGGGATAGTTAAAAGAATGAGAGATCAGAAATTTAGGGCATTTAAAAATGACAGAATTAAAAAAAAGAGTAAAGATATAAATTGAGGAAAGGGAGGAGTACGGCCTAAAATTCAGAGGTACAAGAGATATTGAATATGTCTGGAAGATAAGCTATAGCGATTGATTTTGAAGTAAATTGAAAATTAAAGGTGGTAGACCCAGGCGACAAAAATAGGAGGTAAGGAGGCAGCATTAGAATAACAGTAGATATACCTAGAAGAATCTAAATCTAAATCTAAATCTAAATCTAAATCTAAATCTAAATCTAAATATATAAATATATAAATAAATCTAAATCTAAATCTATAAATCTATAAATCTATAAATCTATCTATCTATCTATCTATCTATCTATCTATCTATCTATCTCTATCTCTATCTATCTATCTGTCTGTCTGTCTGTCTGTCTGTCTGTCTGTCTGTCTGTCTGTCTGTCTGTCTGTCTGTCTGTCTGTCTGTCTATCTATCTATCTATCTATCTATCTATCTATCTATCTATCTATCTATCTATCTATCTATCTATCTATCTAGCTCTAGCTCTAGCTCTAGCTCTAGCTCTATATATCTATCTATATCTATCTATATCTATCTATATATCTATCTCTATCTCTATCTCTGTCTCTATCTCTATCTCTATCTCTATCATCAATATCTCTATCATCTATCTATCTATCTATCTATCTATCTATCTATCTATCTATCTATCTATCTATCTATCTATCTAATGGATTAGAGGTACTCAGGGAAGGACAAGAGGGAGGAAGAGGAAGTAGAAAGGAAGGGGAGAGAGGGAGGAGGGAAGTAGGAAAGAGGGAGAGAGGGAGGAAGAAGGTAGAGGGAAGAGAGGGAGATAGAGGGAGGGGAGTAGTATGAAATATAGAAGGAAAACAGACGGGAGATAAAAGTACAAAAGGTGCAAATTTAGGATATTTGTTTATGGCATTTTGGACAGAAATGTATAATTATGTATGTTTTGATATTATGGTATATGTATGGATGTTTATGTAAAGATGGTGAAAAAATAAAAAAAACAATTAATAAAAGAATGAGACCTCCCCACCCCCACCTATGTCTCTCAGGTCAGATGGGCCAATCAGTCCAGATGTAGGTTCCCGGTCAACTTCGACAGGTATCCGTTGACATGACCTTGGTTCTCACGTCCTGGCTGATAGATGTTATGGCTAGCCAGCTGAGGTACCACATTCCTGTGTTCCCCCTCCCCCATACTCCCCCCTCCCCCTTGAATAGCAACCAAGAAATGAAGTAAGAATGGCTTCAGCTGAAAACCTTTTGCAGGTTGACATTCTGACATTTCCCAGCTTATGGGGGTCAAACCTGGCTGCTGTTATTGACCAATGCTAGTCTTCAGCACCCTCAAAATTCCTTAGAGCAGTGGTTCCCAACCTTTCTAATGCCGTGACCCCTCAATATAGTTCCTCATGTTGTGGTGACCCCCAACCATAAAATTATTTTTGTTGCTACTTCATAACTGTAATTTTGCTACTATTATGAATTGTAATGTAAATATCTAATATGCAGGATGTATTTTCATTGTTACAAATTGAACATAATTAAAGCATAGCAATTAATCACAAAAACAATATGTAATTATGCCAGATCAGAAATTCTCGGGCCAGTCTTTGCAAGAGCACAAGGAATATCATCTTCCACAACAAGTCTACTTCTGTATTTAGACTTGATAACCAACAAGGGTACAGCAATATTTCTCAATCTCAACAACTTTTAAGGTGCCTGGACTTCAACTCCCAGAATTCAAAGCAAAGCTGGCCCCTTAGCTGATGCCGTCAAAGCTCGGCCGCCAGGCGTCACAAACGCCTCTCACCGAATGGCACCTCTCCTGACCAATCGGAGGGCTCGGGCGAGTTGAGTCGATATGGCCAGGCTTGTGGCAGTGGGGGGGGGGGGAAGCTGAGGATGTCGGGGTGACCCCTGGGAAATGGTCGTTCGACCCCCAAAGGGGTGCCAACCCCCAGGTTGGGAACCACTGCCTTAGAGGAAACAAATCCCTTTTCCCTACCATAAAAGCTTCTATCACTCTCCAATATTTGCATCTTCTTTTGACTCTTTGCCTCCCATTCAAGCCACCAACACTCTGCAGCTATTCCTGTTTGTGGATTCCCCCCCCCCCACCCAAGGCATGAATAACCTGTACTCCAGTGACTTAGATTCTAACTGGTTGGGACAAAAATGCAATTTTTTTTCAGTACATAGAAGCAATATGCAGAATACAGTTGAGTACATGGAAAATAGCTCGCCGAGATGACTCTGAAAATTGCTAATATTTGAAAGCACGCAGGTGTAACAAGATTATTGAGGTGAGGAGAGAATTGCAGCCTAGAGATATTGGAAGATGTTGCAGCGATGTTCAATATTGGTTGCTGCTTTTTTTTAAAAAAGCAAAAACAAAAACAGAACAACAGCAATCTTATTGCAACATTCAGTAGTGAAAACATTTAGCTTCTTTTTAACCGGATAGTGTCTTTTTCTACCTTGCCATAGATAAATACATTCTCCCTTAGTCTTCCAATAGAAGCATGGGAAAATTGCTTACCTTCAACACAAAATAAATGAAATTCTGCACTTTGTCAACATCATCAACATTTTGGTTTGATCTCTGACATCAAAGATTTGATCAGCAGAACAATGTGTAGTTATCTAGAGCTTATACGTTTGACCAATAACCAAGAGATACAAAGGACTTGACGTCAGGCAAGAAATACGGTTGTGGACATCCTACCTTGCACCCTCCAAAATCTCCTTCCTCCCTGATACTTACATTTTAAAAAAAGTTCAGCTAACATACGTCATATCACAACTGGAGAACTGGGGAAGTGAGGCCTCTGTTTTGCTCCATCAGATCTCGTGCCTCTTTGCTTACCAGGTTCAAGGAAGCCCTAAGCGTAGCCTTTTATATGTTCTCACACTGGGAATGGAGCCCTCCCATTGTGTGATAACTCAGCTCAGAGCGTGATCCCTCAGTGAACTCTGTGGTTTCCCAGCCATGCAGGTGTCTGAAGTTCTAGGAAGGGCCAAGGGTTTTTAAACTCTACAGTCAACAGCAAGCAGTCTTGGTTGGCCATGACCAAATGTTCTAACTCCCTTGTGGCAAATAAAAACAAATTGCTCGGTGAACTCTCCAGGGTCCTGAAATTAGCAGAACTGAGAGTTAGATGTACGAGGGTGTCAAAACGTAATGCCATTTTCTTTAGGACAGGTATAATTACCAACACAGGAACATGTAGCATACATCAAAATGAAGCTGGTCCTCTGTGGATCACATCCCTACTTCTCATCATAGTCACCATTTCTCTCAATAGCAATGTTCCACCTTCGAATGAGAGCATGTATCCCTGCCTCGTAAAATTCTGTTGACTGTTCTTTGAGCCACTTCGTACACTGCAGTTTTCACTTCCTCGTCACTGGAATAATGTTTGCCTCTCAAACCCTCTTTCATGGGGCCGAAGAGATGATAGTCTGAAGGCGCTAAATCTGGTGAGTATGGAGGATGCGGTAAAGTTGTCCACCCGAATGAGGCGATTGTCTCCCTTGTGAAGAAGTGGCTCAAAGAACAGTCAACAGAATTTTACGAGGCAGGGATACATGCTCTCATTCGAAGGTGGAACATTGCTATTGAGAGAAACGGTGACTATGTTGAGAAGTAGGGATGTGATCCACAGAGGACCAGCTTCATTTTGATGTACGCTACATGTTCCTGTGTTGGTAATTATACCTGTTCTAAAGAAAATGGCATTTCGTTTTGACTCACCCTCGTACTTCTGTTATTTATGAGGAACCTTTCCATGCTTGGATTCCAGGTGACAACCAGGCCTGTCAGTCTGAAATCCTTGCCTCCTCAAATAAAACCAGGACATCCTAAAAATAATTTGTCGAGATGAGGATTTGCAGCATAGAGGTGATGAGATCTTTTTCCTTGGAAACCAATCCTTATCAAAAATAAAGCCCGAGAGTATTGTCTAAGTAGTAGAATATTTATTTCAGTTGAAAAGAATATAAAACCTAAGAGCTACATTTCTGCAATCTAAGAACATGTCCTTCTTCAACGAAGGACAGCAGCAGAAGAGAAAGAAAGAATGAATGGAATGTCACACATGCGCAGATCACTCATCACGTGACTGCTTTGCTAGGAATCCCCAAATATCATAGAGTACAGTATATGAGCACAGCTGACAATCAAAATTCACACCGTGACATAATTAAATGGGAAACTGCACCTCGGCCTTCCAGTACTATCTTCTTTCTTTAAAAGAACCCCTGTGGGTCTCACTAGGCCAGTGTTTCTCAACCATGGCAGTTTGAAGATGTGTGGACTTCAACTCCCAGAATTCCCCAGCCAGCGTTGCTGGCTGGGGAATTCTGGGAGTTGAAGTCCACACATCTTCAAACTGCCAAGGTTGAGAAACACTGCACTAGGCCCTTGGATATTGTTCAAAAACAATCTCTTTTCTTGGAAGCAGATAAAAGACACGTTGAGGCCTAGAGAGGATGGTGGTGAAATTTTCATCCAGGTTACTTCCGGTAAATGTGTATTATTTGACTAGCTATGGTAGCGATTTTGTAAAAGCTCCTAAGAGAGGTTCTCAAAATTGTAAAGGTACTTATTAAAAGGTTACTTTTTCTTGATCCTTACCAGTCTTCTCCGGCATGCCATCCATCACATTGTCTTTCCTTTATTTTATTTATTTATTTAGTGAGACTTATATACCGCCTCACAGTGCAAGCACTCTCTAAGCGGTTTACACCAGTAAGCAATGTATATTTATATTGCCCCCAACAATCTGGGTCCTCATTTTACCTACCTCAGAAGGATGGAAGGCTGAGTCAACCTTGAGCCGGTGAGATTTGAACCATTGACCTGCAGATCACAGTCAGCTAAAGTGGCCTGCAGTACTGCACTCTAATCGCTGCGCCATCTCGGCTCTTGCAATTCTCTTCCAGAATTCTTAGTGGTCTTGCAGATTGGAAAAGCGAAGTCTGTATCTCTAAACTATTCACAGTTAGGGCAAATGGATGAAACTGATTTAACAGTCAATCATTATTTTCCTGGAATATTAAATGCTGTAGTATATTGGCTACAAGGAGCAATGAACCTATTTCAACATCCTAAAACTCTCCAGATTCCTTATAAGAAAACCACAACAAACCAGCCTAAAACAATATAAGTTTCTTTTACCTTCAGTTCTTAAATTTTGGTCTTCTGAATCTATACAGGATGTAATGAAAATGTAAAACCTGGAAGGACGGGAGGGGAAGCTTTGTCTTCTGGTCAGAATCAATAATATATTCTATTTTCCTGTACGGAAAAACCATCAAAATCATGCACAATATGAAGTAGCTGATTTGGAAATCAATTATCTTTATGGAATTGTGTCTTAACGGTAGACTGAAATAGTCACCTCCCACCTGCAAATTAATAAGCTTGTCAAATGAGTGATATCAAGATTTATGTGCAGCCTCTGTGAAAACCAGGAGGAGGAGGAGGAGGAGGAGGAGGAGGAGGAGGAGGAGGAGGAGGAGGAGGAGGAGGAAATACTTTCTAAAGAAAGGGAACAAATCAGATATATTTAAACTGAAAAAAGATGATAATTTAACTTTCTTGTAAAGAACATTTTATTTGTTCTTTATTTGAGGATTAAAGTAATTTTGTCAGATGTCAACTTAGGTATAATTTATCCCTAAAGAGCTGTGTCCTTTTGTTAGGTAGGCAGGACTAACTTCTAGGTAAATAATACGTTAAAATATAGGACTCCTAGATCCCTCTCACAGTTGCTACTATTGAGCCAGGTACCACCTGTTATCTCTTCTTTGGTCCTTTACAGATTACCAGATTTAGAAGGGACTATAGATCATGTAGTCCAACCCCCCGCCCAAGCAGGAGTGTTAAGAATGAGAATTACTCTCATCAGAGGCGAAATGGATCTTTTCCTGAAACTCTGACATTATAGAAATAAAACCGCAGTTTAAATACTAATAAACAAAATATTTATTTCAGTAGAAAATAATAAAGAATTCTTATTAGGACTACATTGTATCGGCTAAGAAAATAAATCAGTTCTACCTTCGGTAGAGATGGCGATGAGAGAAAGGAAAGGAGGAAACCTCTGGAATGTAGACATGCGTAGTAGAATATATCATACGTCTGTTTGACCGTAGATACAAGGAACAGTAGAAAACACAGAGATGCACAAACTGACAATATTCACATCGTGACAAGGAGACCCTACACCATTTCTGACAGATGGCAGTCCAGTCTCTTCTTGAAAGCCTCCAGTGATGAAGCTCCCACAACTTCCAAAGGAAACTTCTGTTCCATGGGTTGATGGTTCTCACTGTCAGAAAGTTCCTCCTTATTTCCAGGTTGAATCTCTCCTTGATCAGTTTCCATCCATTATTCCTTGTCTGGCCTTCAGGTGTTTTGGAAAACAGCTTGACCCCTTCCTCTCTGTGGCAGCCCCTCAAATATTGGAAGACTGCTATCATGTCTCCCCTGGTCCTTCTTTTCACTAGACTAGCCATGCCCAGTTCCTGTAACTCATCTGACCATTATCTTCCGCTTGTCTCCCAAGGACCTCCCCACATATTATTACATTCACACTGCCTCAAATACACAGGGTTTCTTGGTTATACCAAAGGGGTTTTTTTTTGGGGGGGGGGAAAGGAGGAATGTACTTTCAGGTTTGCAAGATTGATGTCAGCCTTGTGAGGTACTCCAGCCAAGAAACATACCCCAAACAACTAGCTCTAGCTTTATGATAAGGTTACAAGAACAGGAACTTGCAAGTCTGAAAACACAGCTCTCCCCACTCAGCTTTACAATCTTAGAAGTTAGGGAGGGTCCATTCTAAGTTACTTGCCACATCCCCCTTTCTTCTGTGGATTAAGCTGCCTCTTCTTTGACCATTGCCTAGTCGTCGTCTTCTGCTGCTTCTCCTCCTCCTATATCTCAAGGAGACAGTCCATTACAATACCCCCCATTTCCTACCACATACCTCCCTACGACCAGTGAGGTCCCACAGAGTTGGTCTCCTCCAGGTCCCATCAGCCAAACAATGTTGGCTGGGGGTCCTAGGGGGAGAGCCTTCTCTGTGGGAGCCCCATTTCTCTGGAACCAACTCCCACCAGAGATCCGGACTATCCCCACCCTACTGGCCTTCCGTAAAGCCGTGAAAACATGGCTCTTCCCGCAGGCGGGGTGAAGAAGAGCGGATTCCCCCATGTATGAATTGGTTTTTAAATGTAATGAAATGTTTTAAAATTATTTTATTGTATCGTTCTTATTTCTGTTGTACGCCGCCCTGTGTCCTACGGGATTGGGCGGCCTATAAGAACATTAAATTAAATTAAATTAAATTAAATTAAATTAAATTAAATTAAATTAAATTAAATTAAATTAAATTAAATTAAATTAAATTAAATTAAATTAAATTAAATTAAATTAAATTAAATTAAATTATTAAATATAGCAGTGTTCCAATATTTGGGCGGCTGCCCCAAAGAAGAGGGGGGCAGCCTATTTTCCAAAGCACCAGAAGGCCAGACAAGAAGCAACGGATGGAAACTAAGCAAGGAGAGCAGCTACCTAGAACTAAGGAGACATTTCCTGACAGTGAGAACAATCAACCAGTTTCCTGGAGTTGTGGTTGCTCCATCACTGGAGGCTTTTAAGAAGAGGCTGGACAGTCACTTGTCTGGAAGGGTAGAGGGTCTCCTGCTTGAGCAGGGTGTTGGTCTAGAAGACTTCCAAGGTCCCTTCCAACTCAGTTATTCAGTTCTGTTCTACAAGTACAGAGTGAATTACAAACCATGGGGATTCTACTCACCCAACCATAATTCTTCAACAGAACATTTGGGTCTCAGAGATTGCAGGCTCATGCCTAGGCAAATAGGGGTAGGGTCTTTGCTTGCACTGGTTCATCTGACTTTTTTGACCTTCCCCTTCTTGAACCTGCTAGGCTTTCCTCACTCAGCGAAGCCCAGCCACCATTTTGAAGAGCAAGACAAAATAAAACTCTGTTGCTAGGCAACCACCAGAGAGATCCCACATTAAGTGGGGGGAAATGAGAGATGCTTCCCCCCATTTTTTGTCCAAAGCATGATAATTTCTTTGATAAAGCTTGTGCGTGCCAGCTTATTAAGAAATGAGATATCATCACGAAAAAGCCATAAGAACAAGTTCCTTTTTCCGAAACTGACTTTTTCAGGTTTGTACCTTTGTAGAGTATTTTTTTTTAAATCAATATCTTATTTCATTATCTTGTTATAAAATAATTTTGGTGTTCTAGGTGAGAAAAATTGCGTGTTTCCCCTTAATATTAGGCCTTGTTATTTTTTCAAGCCAGAATATGAATTGCTGCTCCTAATAAGGAAACAACTTCAACATCGGTTTTGCTTAAACCTTTACTAAAAAATATTCCTTTCTGGTTAATGTGTTCAGTTTATGGAATTCCCCCTCCCCCATGACCTTTCTATCATGATTGCCAACTGAGGCATCCACTACATCAGTGTTTCCCAACCTTGGCAACTTGAAGATGTCTGGACTTCAACTCCCAGAATTCCCCAGCCAGCATTCGCTGGCTGGGGAATTCTGGGAGTTGAAGTCCAGACATCTTCAAGTTGCCAAGGTTGGGAAACACTGCACTACATCTTTCTCATCTGCATAACCACTGGAACATAGATAATTACTTGTAGGGTTTTGTCTGCTTTTGTGTGGAAAAAAAAAAGAGAAATGCTATAATGATGTGAGAAACCACAGGTATGTGTGTCTCCCTGAGCAAGGCCAGGGGAGAAAGAGAGTTCCACAGCATAATTGTTAAGCGAAAAAGGACATTGGGGAAATCAGAAATCTGGCAAAATAAATGTGGCAGAATGAAAAGTAGCCTTTTGCTGATCAGGGCTAGTTTGGAACAGAACAGAACAGAACAACAAATTTATTTTGTGAGATTTATATACCGCCTCACAGTGCAAGCACTCTCTAAGCGGTTTACACCAGTAAGCAATGTATATTTATATTGCCCCCAACAATCTGGGGTCCTCATTTTACCTACCTCGGAAGGATGGAAGGCTGAGTCAACCTTGAGCCGGTGAGATTTGAACCGCTGACCTGCGGATCAGTGTCAGCTAAAGTGGCCTGCAGTACCTGCCTCTAACTGCTGTGCCACCTTGGCTTATACAGATTAACAGAGTTGGAAGGGACCTTGGAAATCTTCTAGTCTAATCAAGAAGGAGACCCTATACCATTGAGACAAATGGTGGTCCAGTCTCTTTTTGAAAGCCTCCAGTAATGGAACACACCCCACAACTTCTGAAGGCAAGCCGTTCCATTGGTTAATTTCTCCTTAGTTCTTGGTTGCTTCTCTCCTTGATTAGTTTCCATCCATTGCTTCTTGTCCTGCCTTCAGACGATTTGCAAAATAGGTTGACCCCCGCTTCTTTGTGGCAATCGCTGTCTAAGGTGAGTAAGAAACAAGCGAGAAAAAAAATCTTTTCACTCCATGCATTAGAAAAGATTCCTGAGCGAGCTCTTTCTGGAATCAAAAGTATGACGGAGGATGGAAAAAAAAGTCATTTCAGTACATAGGTAGAAGACATGGCTCAATACATGGCTGAAATCATGATTGAACTTTTACCATGTTAGATAATCCCAGATGAAGTAAGTTGGCTTGTTCATCAAAGAGAGAACTCAGATCAGATCTCAACTACTAGACCCAGTTTGGTATAGTAGTGAAGATACTGTCTAAAACCAGGATATTATGAATTCCAGTCCTCCCCTAAGAATGAAGCCATCTGGGTGACTTTTACTACATGAGATAATCCCAGATAAAGTATGTTGGCTTGTTCATCAAAGAGGGAACTCAGATCAGATCTCAAATGGAGCCAGTTTGGTATAGCAATGAAGCCATTGGGTTAGAAACTGGGAGATAGTGATTTCTAGTGCTTCCTTAGTTATGAAGCTACCTGGATGGCTTCATGCCAGCTCTTTCCTCTCAGATCTACTCTCAATATGTTCTAGCCATCTGATTCTTCCTTAAGTAATCCACAGGCACGTCTTCTCACTCACTCAGTCTGATTCAATGGGGCTGATTGACCTTAATTAACACAATTGAGACTGTCAAGAGATACTTCACAAGAAGAGTATTACATTCCTCTGTTCACAACAGAATACCTTACGAAACCAGACTTGAAATTTTGGGACTTGAAAACTTAGAACTACGCCGCCTTCGATCTGACCTAAGTGTAGCTCTCAAAATTATCTGCCACAATGTCCTACCTGTTAACGACTACTTCAGCTTCAACCGCAATAATACACGAGCTCACAATAGATACAAACTTAATGTAAACCGCTCCAAACTTGATTGCAAAAAATTCGACTTCAACAACAGAGTGGTCAATGGCTGGAATATTTACCTGACTCAGTAATTTCTTCCCCAAACCCCCAAAACTTCAACCTTGGATTATCTACCATCGACCTCACCCCATTCCTAAGAGGTCGGTAAGGGGCGTGCATAAGCGCACATTCGTGCATACCGTTCCTGTCCTAATGTATCCATATATTCATATCTCTTTTACTTTTATTCATGCTTGTACTATTACATATATATTCAATCATGTTTTACTGTTTATACTTTGCTTATAATCATATATGCTTGACAAATAAACAAATACAAATTAATGAAACAGACAAGGGGATGGATGATGACCTGGAGAAGAAGCCCTTGCTCAAAATGACCAAGAAGACCCCATCTCCTCTCCAGTCTTGGAATCAACCCTGTTGTTTTGTCTCAAACCAAAAGCTTCACAAGGTTCTTCTCTATGTAGGAACTCCTGCTTCAGCAGGGGGTTGGACTAGATGACCTACAAGGTCCCTTCCAACTCTAATAATAAATCTAAATCTAAATCTATCAAGGGATGTTGTTGCTGGGGAAAGTGAATGTATGCTACCTTGAGCTCCAGATGAAAGATGGCACTTTAGACTGATAAACAAGAGAACTTTTTTTTACATTTCTTTATTGATTTTTCAAACTTTAAAAATCACAATAAATCTTTAAGCCAGGGGTCTCCAACCTTGGCAACTTTACGACTTGTGGACTTCAACTCCCAGAATTCCTCAGCCAGCGCATGCTGGCTGAGGAATTCTGGGAGTTGAAGTCCACAAGTCGTAAAGTTGCCAAGGTTGGAGACCCCTGCTTTAAGCAATTCTACATCTTCTTATTTACATTGATTTCATATTAATGCAATACAATATTTACAATATTTACAATATTCTACGTCCTTATTTCGTTTTCCCTTTTTTGTTTTCTATCGTCGATCCGTTGATACCAATTTTCCCATACTTCATAATAGTCTGAGTCTTTTTGTCCTCTTAATTCTATAGTTAATTTATCCATTACTGCGCAGTGATAGATTTTCTTAATTGTTAAACTTTCGGTGGGTGAGTTAGGGTTCTTCCAACACTGTGCATACGCAAGTCTTGCAGCTGTTGTAATATTTAAAGTCAGGTATTTAATGTGTTTACTGTATTGATTTTTAAATATTCCAAGTAATAGGAGTTAAACAAGAGAACTTTTAAATAAATAGGCAGCAGGGAAGTTGGGGATCAAACTTTATGTAAGAATTGCTTAGATGTATAGATTATGCACAGATGATTATAAAGAAATATGCTCATCCTTTATTAAAACTGCAACCTGTATGAAAAGCCCTCACTCTTATTTTGTATTTTACTTTCTTTTTTTCTTACTCCAATTTTTTTGTTCTGCTTAATTATTTTATTTTAAAAAAGAAAATAATTAAGTGATAAACATCACAAGGCTGGCAATAGACTGAATGCAGTCCAGCTTGCTTAATTATTTAAAAATAATCCCACCTTAGTTATTTGTGATTATTTTAGAATCTTTATATTTGAGTTGAGTCTGAACATGAAAGAACAAAGGTATTTGAGGAAAATAATTGGCATCTATTTTATGCTAATCCATAAAGCTGCATTTGTACGTAGAGTTACACAAGTGTGCACACACAGAGAGAGTTAACAAGACCACACTGGTCTCTAGAACTGCTTATATCCTGTGGCACATGGCTTACCTGAATCATTTTAATTGGGGGGGGGGAGTCCAATATAAAATGCTAGAGGAAATTATTCCTTCAGTGTTATCTGCATGGAGGGTCTAAATATTCAAGAAAGAGTCACAATCATATGATCAATGTCCTGCCTTCTTTTAATGTACTCTCAAAATATGTGATGCATATTAAAAGAGGTGGGGGGAAAGGTTTTAATTGCACCTTCATAAATTCAGATGTTTGGCAACTGATTCATATTTATGATGGTCGCAGTGTCTTGTTGGAAGTTGTTGGAAGAAATATCCATCTGATTTAGTTCCAAGCTGGGAGAAACCGGAAAGATGGAGGCTGATTGGAAAGATGGTTTAATGATGAACAGAACCACCAACCACGTGTGATTCTGGGTAGCTGACCACATGGAGTGGAGAGCGGGTGGCTTTTATACCTTCTCTTGGGCTTTGCACTTCAGCTTCCTGTTCCTGTGCAAGAACATGTATTCTATTGGCTGTTGTCAGACTCCCATGGGGCCATGTACAATCCTAGGAGTTTGTCTGAGCTAAGTTTGGTTGAAGTTTGCTGGGGGTGGTGCAACTGAAATGATGCAACACTCAAAACCGTAGAAATGGTGGTAGACTTTAGGAGAAACCCTCCCATCCTACCACCTCTTACAATACTAGACAACACAGTATCAACAGTAGAGACCTTCAAATTTCTAGGTTCCATCATATCTCAAGACCTAAAATGGTCACCTAACATCAAAAACGTCATCAAAAAAGCACAACAAAGAATGTTCTTTCTGCGCCAACTCAGGAAGCTCAAACTGCCCAAGGAGCTGCTGATACAGTTCTACAGAGGAATCATTGAGTCTGTCATCTGCACCTCTAAAACTGTCTGGTTTGGTTCTGCAACGCAACAAGACAGACACAGACTTCAGAGGATAATTAGAACTGCAGAAAAAACAATTGCTGCCAACCTGCCTTCCATTGAGGACCTGTATACTGCACGAGTCAAAAAGAGGGCCGTGAAAATATTTACTGACCCCTCACATCCTGGACATAAATTGTTTCAACTCCTACCCTCAAAACATCGCTATAGAGCACTGCACACCAAGACAACTAGACACAAGAACAGTTTTTCCACGAATGCCATCACTCTGCTAAACAAATAATTCCCTCACCACTGTCAAACTATTCACTAGGCTGCATTACTATTACTATTAGTTTTTCTCATCATTCCTATCACCCATCTCCTCCCACTTATGACTGTATGACTGTAACTTGTTGCTTGTATCCTTACGATTTATATTAATATTGATTGCTTCCTGATTGCTTATTTGTACCCTATGACAATCATTCTTGACAAATGTATCTTTTATTTTATGTACACTGAGAGCATATGCACCAAAGACAAATTCCTTGTGTGTCCAATCACACTTGGCCAATAAAGAATTCTATCTATCTATCTATCAATGAAGGGGCTTGTGTTCTGAAAGGGTGTCAGGCAATTCCTATTGTGGCTGAGGGCTAATCCTACCCTGTTTCCCCCAAAATAAGACCTCCCCTAATAACAAGCCCAATCAGGCTTTTGAGTGCATGGCAATAAGACCAAGCACTTATTTCAGGGTTCAAAAAATATAAGACAGGGTCTTATTTTGGGGGAAACACGGTACTGTCAGCCCTGGAGGCCATCTTTTTCTTTGGATCTTCAGGGTTGCCACACTTGGTGCCAGGGTTCCAAATAGCATCCAAAATTAAATCAGAGTCCGAGTCACCCAGATGTACGAACATGGAACCCTGACACTTGGTGGATGGGCAGGCTGTGGGAACGGGGAGGAGGGTTGAATGGCAACGGGGTGAGATGTATAGCCATAACAACATTCTTTTCCCTGGGAGTCAAGGACGTTCAGCCTGCACCTGGAGAGGCGTGACTGGGAGACATCTCCAGTTGGGATGGTGACCTGATTGGACCATGTGATGGACATGTGGGTGCAGGGGAAGGGACTTTGACTTTCCTTTGGGTGGGGAAAACCTGGGAGGCTTCAGATTCGGGTTAAACCAATGTGGTTTATTCAGTAAAGGTTTATACGTTTGGTAAAATAATGTCTCAGGAGTTTCGTTTTCCTGGATTCGCCAACTGGATAGTCGACAGAATGGTTGTAAGTTGAGGATTGCCTGTGCAGTGAGCATGGAGCAGGGTCCCATCCCGTGATTACCTGCTGTGTAATTTTCTAGCATGTGCAATTTTGAATAGAAACTTTTAGAGTTGCAATCTGCATCATAAAATAATGGGTAGTGGGTGATCAAAAATGGTGGGGGAAGGGGATACTTACTCACCAGGGAAGCATGTATTAGATTGGTTTTCTTGGAAATATGGATCAGAACACATTTCCCACTGTTCCCAAGTCCAGAAAATAATTTCACCTCTGTGGGATAAAAAATACCAGACAGAAGCCCTTAAAAGTTACTGACCCCTTAACGGCAATTAATCCAAAGTCTTTGACTTGAAGTTTTCAAAAATACACTGAAATATAAATGTGAGCACTGACAGATTAATGCAGCTGGTATCATTCAACAGCCCAATGAGTTGGAGTCTCTAAATTTCATTTAGATGATTTCCTCAGAAGCATTAATTACTTTTGTGCTGAAATTTGACAGACATCCAAAACCTCGTTCCAACCATTATCCCATTTTCCCTTACAAATAAAGACTGCAAATCCAAATTATTGGCTTCTAGGACAGGCTTGGGGGAAAAAAAAGAAGAAACCCAATCACATCTCATTCTAAATTTGTATCTCCAGCATATCTGTCTATGCACCAGCCCATGCTAGGAACGTTCATTATGGGATGTAGGATTTCTCTTTCCATCAAAGAGAGCTTTCAGAAACTATTGTCAAATTGGTCACAATAAACAACCTTCTGTAAATATCAGACCTGCTCCAATCTGATCAGGGGTGGGTTGTGAATTGTTTTGCTGCCGGTTCGCTCAGGGTCGCGCCCGAACGCCATCACTCTGCTAAACAAATAATTCCCTCAACACTGTCAAACTATTCACTAAGGCTGCATTACTATTACTATTAGTCTTCTCATCGTTCCTATCACCCATCTCCTCCCACTTATGACTGTATGACTGTATGACTGTAACTTTAGCTTTATGACTGTAACTTTTAGCTTTAACTTTGTTGCTTGCATCCTTACAATGATTTATATTGACTGTTTCCTAATATGATTTGATTGTTTATTTGTACCCGGACTATCATTAAGTGTTGTACCTTACGATTCTTAAAGAACGTATCTTTTCTTTTATGTCCACTGAGAGCATATGCACCAAGACAAATTCCTTGTGTCCAATCACACTTGGCCATTAAAAAATTCTATTCTATTCTATTCTATTCTATTCTGTTCTGTTCTGTTCTGTTCTGTTCTGTTCTGTTCTGTTCTGTTCTATTCTATTCTATTCTATTCTATTCTATTCTATTCTATTCTATTCTATTCTATTCTATTCTATTCTATTCTTGCTCTTCTCTGCACTCTTTCAGTATCTCTTTTTAAATAATATGATGATCAAAACTGGCTGCAATATTTTCAGTGTGGTCTTACTAAGGCTTTATAAAGCGATATTAATACTTCATATGACCTTGATTCTATGCCTCTGTTAATGCAACCTAGGATTGCTCCACCTGGTCAGCTAGTAGTATTTACAAACAGCTGAGCACATGTGCTTTTTTCTCCTCCACAAGTAATATTTTGCATATTGGAAGATGCAGAAGCGAAGACACGGATGTCCTTCACTGCAAAGACAATTGGGTCCTATCTGGGGTGTATCTTCTCTCCATGTTGTGGGAACTCCAGGATTACTGAATAGAATAGAATAGAATAGAATAGAATAGAATAGAATAGAATAGAATAGAATAGAATAGAATAGAATAGAATAGAATAGAATAGAAGGAAGGGACCTTGGAGGTCTTCTAGTCCAACGCCCCTGCTTAGGCAGGAAACCCTACACCATTTCAGACAAATGGTTATCCAACATCTTCTTAAAAACTTCCAGTGTTGGAGCATTCACAACTTCTGGAGGCAAGCTGTTCCACTGATTAATTGTTCTAACTGTCAGGAAATTTCTCCTTAGTTCTAGGTTGCTTCTCTCCTTGATTAGTTTCCACCCATTGCTTCTTGTTCTACCTTCAGGTGCTTTGGAGAACAGTTTGACTCCCTCTTCTTTGTGGCAGCCCCTGAAATATTGGAAGACTGCTATCATGTCTCCCCTGGTCCTTCTCTTCACTAGACTAGTCATGCCCAGTTCCTGCAACCGTTCTTCATATGTTTTAGCCTCCAGTCCCCTAATCATCCTTGTTGCTCTTCTCTGCACTCTTTCTAGAGTCTCAACATCCTTTTTGCATCGTGGAGACCAAAACTGAATGCAGTATTCCACTGGTGCAACTGGCCAAATTTGGGTGTCATTCCTGGAGAATGAAATCAATCTTTTTCTTTTCTTTTTTGCATTTAATGAGAAAATACTCCGCTTTGAGCAGTTTAGCATGGGTCCCCCCCCCCAGTTTCAATGGCTGCTGCGTAATTCAAGCAAGCTGTCCGCGTGCTTCCCCCATTCCTCTCTTCCCATATGTTCACAATTGCTGGGGCCGAGAGAACCTGTCTTGCTGCGTCGGTGGGGCGAGGTGTGTGCTTGCATCGCTGTGTCAGCTGTTCGTCGTCACTCAAGGAAGCCAGAGTAACAGGCTTATTATGGAACAAAGTCCTAATTAGCAAGTGTAGCGGGTGTGCGGGTGTTCACTCGGACGGCAGAGCTTCCAATTATGAGCAGCTCATTATTAAAAATATAGCCAGATGTTTGTCCCAATATCAGAAGCCTGGGGAAACAGGAACACACACACACACACACACACACACACACACACACACACACACACACACACACACACACACACACACACCCTCATTGGCTCACCCCCCTCGCAACCCATTTGCTCTTCTTAGCTGGTGAAGAATAAACAGCGAGGTGGGTTGGGCAGCCTACCTCGACATTTATTTGGTAAAGAGCCAAAAAGAACAAACTTGGAGAAAAGAAGAAGAAGAAGAAGAAGGAGGAGGAGGAGGAGGAGGAGGAGGAGGAGAAAAAGAAAAAGAAGAAGAAGAAGAAGAGGAGGAGGAGGAGGAGAAGAAAAAGAAGAAGAAGAAGAAGAAGAAGAAGAAGAAGAAGAAGAAGAAGAAGAAGAAGAAGAAGAAGAAGAAGAAAAAGAGGAGGAGGAGGAGGAGAAGAAGACTTTGATTTTAATGATAGTTAGGGGACTTGCAGAGATGAAAGAGCTGCAGGTAGGGGTGAAATTCAGCAGGTTCTGACAGGCTCTGGAGAACCGGTAGCGGAAATTTTGAGTAGTTTGGAGAACCAGAAAATACCACCTCTGGCTGGCCCCAGAGTGGGGAGGGAATAGGGATTTTGCAGTATCCTTCCCCTGCCATGCCCACCAAGCCACGCCCAGAACACCAGTAGGGAAAAAATTTGAATTTCACCCCTGGCTGCACAAACACACACACACAAATGCACACAAAAAAGCAAATAGAAATGAGTATCTCCTGAACTTGGGTCTTATGGTTACGTCTATGGAGATTCTCAGTCATCCACGTCATCGTTGTCCCAAACGTGCTTTTTTCAAGAGGCAACTGGACTTTCTGATTTTTCTTTGAAGACGTTTCGCTTCTCATCCACAAAGCTTCTTCAGCTCTGACTGAATGGTGGGGAAGGGAAGGATTTATACTCCTTGCAGACAGCTGGTCATTTGCGTTCTTTTAGCGGGTCGTTAAGGTCACCTGGAGGTTTATCAGTGACATCAGGGTCACCTGAGTGGTACCAATGGGTGTGGAACCTTCTTGGAACTGTTGAATGTTCATATGAAAGTTGCAGGAATTGGGTATGTCTAGTCTAGTGAAAAGAAGAATTAGGGGTGACATGATAGAAGTATTCCAGTATTTGAGGGGCTGCCACAAAGAAGAGGGGGTCAAATTATTCTCCAAAGCACCAGAAGACAAGACAAGAAATAATGAATGGAAACTCATCAAGGAGAAAAGCAACATGGAATTAAGGAGAAACTTCCTAACAGTGAGGACAATTAACCAGTGGAACAGCTTGCCTCCGGAAATCATGGGCACTCCATTGCTGGATGTTCTTAAGAAGAGACTGGACAGTCACTTGTCTGGGATGGTATAGGTTCTCCTCCAGAGCAGGGGGCTAGACTAGAAGACCTCCAAGATCCCTTCCAGCTCTATTCTATTCTGTTCTGTTCTGTTCTGTTCTGTTCTGTTCTGTTCTATTCTATTCTATTCTATTCTATTCTATTCTATTCTATTCTATTCTATTCTATTCTATTCTATTCCCTTCTCTTCCATATTTTCTATTCTATTCTATTCTATTCTATTCTATTCTATTCTATTCTATTCTATTCTATTCTATTCTATTCTATTCTATTCTATTCTATTCTATTCTATTCTATTCCCTTCCCTTCTCTTCCATATTTTCCATTCCATTCCATTCCATTCCATTCCATTCTATTCTATTCTATTCTATATGCAGGGAAATACAAGCCCTTTTCAGACTGAAACAGTTCCTCCTCCTGCTTTCCAATCTTTGAGGCATCTTCTTTGAGAGATCACCCTCCAACAAGTAGATAAGACCAGGATGAAAACTAATGTCTTTTAATTTGTATTTAATGAATACTAAAATTCCATTAATGAAATGCAATTCATATAATTATGCTCCGTGTACTGAATAATTCCCCCCCTTAAATATTTAAAATTGCAGTTTAAGATGAATGGTTGGAGATTCCTGGGGCTGTCATACTGAGTTTTAAGATTTCACACCCAGCTCTGAAATTTCTCTGTTTGTTTACTCTTGGCCAAAGGTAACATTCAGGTCAGAAGGGGTGACATTTTAATAGCATTTTATTCTGGGCAGGTTCAACAGGAAATAACAAATCTAGACTCAACAGGCAATCAGCAGGAGAGGGAATGGGACAGGGGCGGGTTGCTCTCTTACCTCGCTACCGGAGCTCTGCGCACACATCGCCACGTTTGGTGCGTGCGCCCCCTCGCTACGCGCGCGTACCCCCTCACTATGCATGCGTGCCCCCCTCGCTACATGCGCCCCCTCGCTACGTGCGCGCCCTCTTGCTACACACACGTGCCCTCTCGCTACACGTGCGCGCCCCCTCATGTAATTTTGCTTCCGCGCATGCGCGGAAGCAAAATCTTAGCAAAATCTCGCAAGGGGACGCACGTGCACGTGCGATTTCACCGAGATTTTGCTTCTGTGCATGCGTAGAAGCAAGAAAGCCCAAAAATTTGGCACCAGTGCGGCCGCGCTCAAATAGCGCCATCTGCCGGCTGCTACCGGTACTGTAGTGTGGGCCGCACTGGTAGGAACCCACCACTGGAATGGGAGGAGTCTAGCGGTGAAGAATGGGATTGGAGCAGAAATGCCCATATGTGGACCTATTGGGGACCTCAAGCCCTCTCCCACTATAGATTACCAATAGAAGGCAATATCCAAAGCTCAGGGTTGAACTATGGAGTCCTTGGTGCTCTCTGAGCTTAGTAGTTTTCTTGAAGATGTTTCACTGCCCAACCAGGTAACATTATCAGTACTAGTGAGTGTGGGATTTACTCTCTGTTTATATACAGTCACTTGTCCTGTTGATGTCAGTTTGGGTGTAGTTTTCCCCTTGTTGTTGTTGTTGTTAGTTGCAAAGTCATGTCCGACCCATCGCGACCCCATGGACAATGTTCCTCCAGGCCTTCCTGTCCTCTACCATCCCCCAGAGTCCATTTAATCTCACGCTGATGGCTTCAGTGACTCCATCCAGCCACCTCATCCTCTGTCGTCCCTTTCTTCTTTTGCCCTCAATCTTTCCCAGCATTAGGCTCTTCTCCAGTGAGTCCTTCCTTCTCATTTGGTGACCAAAGTTTTTGAGTTTCATCTTCAGGATCTGGCCTTCTAAAGAGCAGTCAGGGTTGATCTCCTCTAGGACTGACCGGTTGGATCTCCTTGCAGTCCAAGGGACTCGCAGGAGTCTTCTCCAGCACCAGAGTTCAAAGGCCTCAATTCTTTGGCCCTCAGCGTTCCTCATGGTCCAACTTTCACAACCATACATTGCAATTGGGAAAACCATTGCCTTGACTATATGCAATTTTGTTGGCAGGGTGATGTCTCTGCTTTTTAGTATGCTGTCTAGATTTTCCATAGCTTTCCTCCCCAGGAGCAAGCGTCTTTTAATTTCTTGGCTGCAGTCCCCATCTGCTTTTCCCTTAGTAGTACCTTAATTAGGGCATTATTTTCTGCTGGTCCTCAAAGAACTATGAGAAAGCTTCAACTCCACCAATGTTGTCAGGGCAAGGTACTGTATGTGAACAGGAAACAATCCTCACACTCACTAGCTCTGATGTTATTACCTAGCTGGACAATGAAACATCTGCAAACAACCAAGCTCAGACAGCACCAATGATTCCATTGTGAATTATGTTTACATCTCTGAAATTAGCAGTAGCACTTAGACTTATATACCACTTTACAGTGCTTTACAGCGCTCTCTAAGAGGTTTACAGAGTCAGCCTCTTTCCCCCAACAATTTGGGTCCTCATTTTACCCACCTCGGAAGGATGGAAGGCTGAGTCAACCTAGAGCCTGGTGAGATTTAAACTGCCAAATTGCAGTCAGCCAGCAGTCAGCAGAAGTAGCCTGCAGTACTGCGCTCTAACCACTGCACCACCGCAGCTCATTGTGCTTGGTTCTGATTCTGAATCTCTCTCTCTCAGGAATGTTCTTGCTCTCCTGGGTTGGTTTGTAGGGTAGCACAGATGCCTCTGCCTGCCTTAGGGTGGGACTGTTTTGCTACCTTTATTTTATTTATTTATTTACCGTATTTTTCGGAGTACAAGACGCACCTTTTTACCCCCAAAAGAGGCTGAAAACTTGGGTGCGTCTTATACACCGAATGTAGCCCCATCCAGCCACCCTCAGCCTTTGGCCTCTGCCTCCCATAAATTTTCCTCCTCCTTGCAGCAAACAGAACAGCCTGTTAAGCCAAGAAACTAATTATCAGCTTCCCCACCATCAGCTGAGTGAGGCAGCAGGCCCGGCCACATGTTAAAATGAAACTGAAACTGAGGCAGAATTTTATCTTCTTGTGCTATTCAGACTGCTGAAAGGAGGTAAGTCAATAACTATAAATGTCTGTAGAATATTCAAATTATTAGACTTATTTTTTAAAGACTGCTTTATTATTATTCTAGACAACTTAACAAAATGAAGAAGCTTTTTTAAATAAATGCTTGCTCTGAAGAGGCCCAGTGCTTTTGTATCTTCTTTTAAATAGCAGAGTACTACTTCTCAATCTTATTTATTGATTCTTATTATTCCTAATAAATGCAGAAGAGATACAAGTGGAAACTGTTATTAAATCACCTATGTATTAAGAATATACAGGACTAGTATTGTGACTGAATTTGTGCCCTAAGTTTATAAATTACATAAATTACATAGTATGGATGTTTATAACTCTTCTCTCAAACATTTGTAAATCTACTTGTTCTCTCAAACATTTGTAAATCTACTTACTGTATTTTCTTTTAGCAGCCACTGCAGTGTCTGATAATTTTAAGAACTAGACAATTAAATATCTAAATAGCAGCATGTTTATGGCAGTTTTAATCAGAATGAAGTTCCTTTTAGTGAAAAAAAAAGTACTATAGGAAAGTTCTCCTTTCCTTGTCTGTCAAGGTCCGTATCATACTTATTATCTCTGGGCATAATTTATTGAAATAGATATCTAAATAGCAGCATGTTTATGGCAGTTTTAATCAGAATGAAGTTCCTTTTAGTGAAAAAAAAGTACTATAGGAAAGTTCTCCTTTCCTTGTCTGTCAAGGTCCCTGTCATACTTATTATCTCTAGGCATAATTTATTGAAAAAGATATTCTAAATAAATCTTTTGCTTGTTTGAATGACTTTTATGTGGGATGACCAGATGATAAGCAGGATATACCTGCTGAAATTCCTTTTGCTTATCACTTTTGGGCTTGTTTTACTTCTGGCCACTGTACGTAGAAGACTTTTAATGGGCTTTGCATAGAAAACATTGCACTGGGAGACAGATTTTCCCCCCTTTGTTTTCCTCTCCCAAAACTAAGGTGTGTCTTATACTCCGGTGTGACTTATACTCCGAAAAATACGGTATTTGTTTGTCAAACATGTACAAGATAGCAGGTATTGGTATAAACATGAACATTAGCAAAGTAGGTGCAGGTAAATTAGGCAATAGGACAGTAGGACAGGGACGGTAGGCACAATGGTGCCAGGGGCGGGTTCCTAATTTTTTTACTACCACTCTGTGGGCATGGCTTATTTTGTGGGTGTGGCTTGCCAGCCATGTGACTGTGTGGGCGTGACTTGCCGGTCATATATTAGTTATTTCAGAGAGATGTTACTGCTATTACTGCTAAGACAAGCAAGTCTCATACAGCATTTTTGGTTTCAGTCATGGATTCCTTAGACGAAAATATTGAGGACTGTTAAAAGAACAGTATCTTTTAACAGTCCTCAATGTTTTCGTCTAAAGAATAACAGTATAAAACTGTGTTGGAATATTCATGACTGGGAGAGCCATGTGATTGAGTCAGCCAATCCGGCTGAAGTGTTAATTGAGCATGTCCAGAAACTTAGCAAGAAGAAGGGTGTGGTTTAGTCTGTCCACCATTAAAGATTGCTGTGGAAACATCTCAACATGTGATCTGAAACAAAGTGTGGTATTGTTAATGTTTTATTCTACTTATAAAGAAGTTATTTGAATCAGCAAAATGCAGTTATCTTTTGAAGCTTCTGATTTATTGCGTAACTCTGACAGGTTATGGGCCCAGAAATCGCTCAAGAAGTAAAGTTAAAACTGCATTGTAATTTAAAGCTGATAAGAAGCTGTCTGTGTTGTTAAAGGAACAGGCAGACAAGAAAAATAAAGCAGGATGGCTGCTGCTATGGAATTTAAAGACAGTCCAATACCTAAATTGGGGAAGAAAAATTATTTAATTTGGGCTGCAAAAATGGAATGTTTTTTGAAAGCAAAAGAATTATGGGACATCGTAGCAGACCCCCCACAAGTGCTTGGAGCAGCAGATCAAAAGGCTCATGACAAAGCTATGGCTTATCTTCTCTTAAGTCTGGGGGATGATCAATTCTTAAATGTAGCTGAATTAAAGTCTGCAAAAGAAATATGGCAGAAATTGAAAGCAGTACATGTTAATGTTTCTGCGTGTAATGTGGTCCAATTTTCGAGAAAGCTTTTCAGAGCAATTATGCAGACAGGAGATTCTATGGAAGATCATTTAATGAAAATGCAGTCTAATTTTCTAAAATTGGAGCAACGTGGAGTAAAGTTTCCAGAGTCCCAAAAAGTTTTATTAGTGTTAAATAGTTTGGATCAGAGCTGGGAGACTGTATCAGCTATTTTTGAAAGTAAGCCAGAAGCAGATTTGAATTTGGAGGCTTTGAAATCGTGTTTATTGAATGAATATGAGAAAAGGCTTTTCAGCCATGCTGATGGAAAATTCCACAGGCAGGGGCCCAACAAGGAGTACAGTGGAAACTTACAGCAAGTCTCCAGCAAAATTTTCCACAGGCTGCCTATCTCTAGCAACAGCCGAGGTGTCTGCAGACAAGAGGAGAGCAGAGGCAGGAGAGATCAAGTTACACAGCAACAATTCTGCAAGCAAGTTAAGAAAGCGTGTTTCATTTGTGGAGAGACCAATCATCTGCAGAAAAGCTGTGCACAGAGAAGAAATATGCAAGACAAGAGACATTATTTGCAAGGACAGATTGCAGTTGCAAAAGTTTGTTATAATAACAATAGAGACAAATGGTTGATTGACAGTGGGGCTAGTCAAACAATTGTTAATAATTCTGACTTATTTTCCAGATTTTTCCCAGGAAACCATGAAGAAGTGGCCTTAGCCAATGGTCAAAAGGCTAAAATCATTGGAAGAGGCGATGTGCAAATTCCATATTTGGACTCCAGGTTTACTGATGTGTTATGTGTACCTGAAATGGAGCATAATTTGTTAAGTGTGTCTAGTTTAGACAAGCAAGGTTATGAAACCACATTTGTTAATGGGAAGTGTATCATCCAAAGAAATGGGAATGTTTGTGCACAGGGCATAAAAGAAGATAATCTTTATGTATTGCAGGGACAAAAGGTGCCACATTGTTCCCAGATAGTTAAAAATGTAGCAGAACACAATTCATGTGTTCATCTTCTGCACAGACGACTTGGTCATGCTAATTTTAAGGTTGTTCAACAAATGAAAGAATTTGCAGAAGGATTAGATTTGAAGGGATGTAAGGCATATTTGGATTGTGCAGTATGCAAAGCATCGAAATCCAAAGCATTCCCAGTGAGCAAGTTTAGCACAAGACAAACCACAAAAGCTCTAGAACTGGTGCATGCTGATTTAATTGGGCCTATGCAAGCCAGTTTGGGAGGAGCAAAGTATGCGCTGGTCATTGTGGATGACTACAGCAGGTTTGGGTTTTGCTACTTACTTAAGAGTAAAACAGAGGTGCTACAGCAATTTAAGCAATGGTTAAGTTTTGTAGAGAGAAGGTACAAACAACAGGTATGTCAGTTGCAAACTGACAGAGGTTCTGAATTTATGTCAACAAATTTTCAACAATGGTTGAGACAATTGGGAATAAGACACAGGCGCACAAATCCTTACACACCGGGGGAGAACGGAGTGGCTGAAAGGAGGAATGGTGTTTTGCAAACAATGAAAGACTCATTACTGGAGGATTCTGGTATGAGCAGGTCATATTGGGGTGAAGCCATACTGACTGCCAATTATTTAGTAAATAGGCTGTGGAGTTCATCCATCAATAATACTCCATATGCAATGCTATATGGGAGAAAGCCTTCTCTAGCACATTTAAAAATATTTGGAAGTACTGCCTGGGTACATATTCCAAAGGCAATCAGAAGAAAGGGACAACAAAAGGCTAGAAAGCTCAGATTTGTGGGCTATGAGCCAGGCTCAAAAGGGTATCGCTTTAGCGATGGAAGTAAAAGGATAGTGATTTCAAGGTCTGCTTGTTTTGCAGAACAAAATTGGAACAGAATTGATGCAAATTCTGAAAATGTCTCACTTAGCGACGGTGATCCACTTAGTGACGGTGATCCACTTAGTGACAATAACTCATGTAATGATGGTGAATCATTTTCTGAAGGTGTCTATGTTCAGGGAGGAGAGTCTGAACAAGATATGAAGCCAGAAAAGCTTGAAACACAAGAACAGGCAATGCCACGTAGGTCAGAGCGTAGGAACAGAGGGGTTCCGCCAGACAGGTATTCTGCCAGTAAAGTTAAAGTGTGTAATGTGTGGTATGAGCCAAGAAACTATAAGGAAGTATTGGCATTACCAAAAGTTGAACAAGAAAAGTGGAAGGAAGCCATGGATAAAGAGATGAAATCCATGGGAGATCATGAAGTGTTCACATCTGTGACTTTGCCACAGGGTACGAAAGCTGTAGGATGTAAGTGGGTATATAAGAAAAAGGTATTACCCAATAATGAAGTACAGTATAAGGCAAGGTTGGTGGCACAAGGTTTTTCTCAATTAAAGAATGTGCACTATGATGAGGTGTTCGCGCCAACTGTAAAAGCTGAGAGCATAAGACTAGCACTGGCATTAGCATCAGCATACAGGCATAGAATTTGGCATTTTGATATAACCACTGCATTTCTCAATGCTGAATTAGAGGAAGAAATTTATATGGTTCAAGCGCCAGGGTATGAAAATAAAAAGCCTAACATGGTGTATAAATTGAACAAGGCTATTTATGGGCTGAAGCAGTCAGCCAGAAATTGGAATATCTGTTTAGATACTGCATTGAAAGGTCTTGGGTTCAAGAGTTGCAAAGCTGATGGTTGCATATACACTGGAAAGTTACAAGGTGGGAATTGTCTACTATTAGCATTTGTGGATGATCTTTGTTTCATTGCAAAGGATGCATCACAAGTTGAAGAATTTGCTAATAAGTTAGAAAAGAAATTTGAATTAAAGAATTTGGGAGAAATAAAGAATTATCTTGGTGTAGAGATACAAAAAACTGAAAAGGGTTATATTCTCAGTCAAAGGAGAAAAATTGAACAATTATTAGAGAAGTATAACATGAAAGATTGTAATATTGCTCCTACACCTATGAGCACAGATTTTTACAATAGTTTGGGTGAGGACAAAAGTGAAGCCTGTGATCAGGAGATATATCACTCTGCAATAGGGAGTCTGTTATATCTGTCACAGTGGTCCAGACCAGACATAGCTTGTGCAGTGAGCATTCTAAGTCGCTTTACTGCTACACCTACAAAGTTGCATTGGATGGGTGTGAAAAGAATTCTCAGGTATTTGAAGGGAACTGTGAATTTGGGTCTTCAAATACAGGTCACTGAAGAATTAAAATTGAAATGTTATGTTGATAGTGATTATGCAAATGATGTAAAAACCAGAAAGTCTAATTCTGGAATTGTAATAATGTTTGGAGGGGCTTTAGTTGGTTGGAAGTCCAGAAAACAAACAACGGTTGCTATTTCAACTGCTGAAGCAGAGTTTATTGCATTGTCTGAGTTATGTTCTGAAGTAGTTTGGTATGTACAGTTGTTACAAGATTTAAATGTAAATGTAAATGAAGCTGTAACTGTTTATGAAGATAATGCTGCTTGTATAAAAATGGCAACAGGTGACAGAGTGAAGAACAGAAGTAAACATGTGGACATTAAGTATTGTAATGTCAGGGAAGCTGTAAAAGAAAAATTGATACGTTTACATCATTGTTCTTCAGAGGATAATTTAGCAGACATGATGACCAAACCATTGGGTGGTGTCCATTATAGGAAATGTTTAAATCCAATAGGTCTGATGTCTCTCCCAGTAATGAAGGGAGGAGTGTTGGAATATTCATGACTGGGAGAGCCATGTGATTGAGTCAGCCAATCCGGCTGAAGTGTTAATTGAGCATGTCCAGAAACTTAGCAAGAAGAAGGGTGTGGTTTAGTCTGTCCACCATTAAAGATTGCTGTGGAAACATCTCAACATGTGATCTGAAACAAAGTGTGGTATTGTTAATGTTTTATTCTACTTATAAAGAAGTTATTTGAATCAGCAAAATGCAGTTATCTTTTGAAGCTTCTGATTTATTGCGTAACTCTTGACAAACTGTATAAAATTAACAGTATAAAAGGTTAAGCTTTCGGAAAATGCCCCCTTTGGGAAGTTTTAGGCAAAAGCGAAGGAAAATTGTCAAATGCGAGCTTCTTATTATTTTCAAGCGAAGGGACGGGGAAAGACTTAATTGTCAGGTTCCTGGGCATGCACAGAAGAAAATTTTTTAAAAAATTTAAAAAAAAATTTTTTTTTAAAAATGGCGGCGCCCAGGCACCGGCAACCGACCGCACCGGTACTGTGACATCACCAGCGGGTTGCTACCGGTGCTATAGAGTGGACCGCACCAGTAGGAACCCACCACTGAATGGTGCGCTTATGCACGCCCCTTGTCAGTAAACTGTTTGAACATTAAGCTGAATCTGACGTGTGTGTGCTCGGTCTGAAACAGACCATCCACGGGGAGCCTGGTTGGCCATTAATCAGAACATAGCAGTAAATTAGGAAGACCGTTAATGAGAACATTAATAATATTCTCGTTTCTTAGGACTCCTCTGCCCCCGTCTTTGCAATGTTGCAGTTTAAGTCATCTTTTGAAAGCTCACTTTGTGTCCATGAAGATTTTCGGATGCTGCCGAAGCCTCCTTCAGCGTAATACGAGGGGATGCAGGGCCAGAAAAGCTTGTCTGTCCATGACTTCTCTTATTTATGATTGCCTTAGAAGCCCTCATCACAATTAAAAGTAATAACACAATTAGAATAATCGTTGTGCCAATCATACGGGGGAGCTTGACCTCAACTCCGTGTTGGTAAGACCTAATTCTCAGGGCTCCTAATTTGTGAGCAATAAAGCTGATTAGCCAAATGGATCTTTTTACATTTAAAGGCACATTAACGCAGGATTCATTTTCTTCCTAGCTTGATATCCAGGGTGTCCACCATCGGCATGCAGTGGGTTGTAACAAAGATCTTCTCCTAAGGTCTTCTCATTGTTCCCTCATTGTGTCATTCAGCCATTGTTAAAGCTGAAGGCAAGTTTCTATCACTTCTGGATGTCGCACACAGTGGCCAAGTTCATTATTGGGACGATCAAGACTTCAGAGGGACTTCCGTAGTCAAACTCTCTCTCTCTCTCTCTTCACAATTCTCTAAATATCCCGATAGGGTGAAAAACCTCCAAGAATAGAGAGAAAAGAGAGCACCGTCCCACTTTCTCTCTCTCTAACCGAGTAAAATAATCCATTCTCAAGTGGCAAAATAATCGATGACATAGTTAGGAGGTCAGAATGAGCTCGAGCAATTGGAGGAAAATTATCTTTAAACTCTTGACGTTGGTTAAGGACTCTCAGGAATAACAGGCTGGCGAAGAAATACACCTTGAATGGATGTGAAGCTTTATCACCAATATTCCCCAGTCTCCAATATGTTCCTGCCTTAAAACTTCTTGTCCAAAAGTATCTATCTATCTATCTATCTATCTATCTATCTATCTATCTATCTATCTATCTATCTATCTATCTATCTATCTATCTATCTATCTATCTATCTATCTATCTATCTATCATCTATCTATCTATCCTCTCTCTCTCTCTCTCTCTCTCTCTCTCTCTCTTTCTTTTTCTTTCTTTCCTTCCTTCCTTCCTTCCCTCCCTCCCTCCCTCTTTCCTCCTTTCTTTCTTTTTTCTCCCCCCCCCCAATAAGTTTTATTTATTTTTTGGTCTTTCTACATTGTGAGCGTTTGCTTTCTGAGTTTCATACATCCATACAATAGTCTTAATAATATTTTTTTAAATAGTTACAATTCATTATCATTTCATTTTTGATACATCTCTTACATTTCTTTTCATCTTGATATCTATATTTTAGTCTTTTCCCCCACTTACTTTATTTCTATTTTAACCCTCTTTTCTTTCCCCTTTTTTCCTACTCTTCTCCTTCCTTTCCAACAATCAAAGATGTGGTCTTTTCCCATTTTGTACATTTCTAATATACATTAGACTGTAGAAAGAGTGCAGAGAAGAGCAACAAAGATGATTAGGGGACTGGAGGCTGAAACATATGAAGAACGGTTGCTGGAACTGGGTATGTCTAGTTTAATGAAAAGAAGGACCAGGGGAGACATGATAGCAGTGTTCCGATATCTCAGGGGTTGCCACAAAGAAGAGGGAGTCAAACTATTCTCCAAGGCACCTGAGGGTAGGACAAGAAGCAATGGGTGGAAAATAGTCAAGGAAAGGAGAGAAGCAACTTAGAACTAAGGAGAAATTTCCTGACGGTTAGAACAATTAATCAGTGGAACAGCCTGCCTCCAGAAGTTGTGAATGCTCCAACATTGGAAGTTTTAAAGATGTTGGATAGCCATTTGTCTGAAATGGTGTAGGGTTTCCTGCCTAAGCAGGGGGTTGGACTAGAAGACCTCTAAAGTCCCTTCCAACTCTGTTGTTGTTGTTGTTGTTGTTGTTGTTGTTATTATTATACATAGAATTCTAACTTTAAAATATTTTACTTCACCTCTTTCCTCCTTTCTTTCTTTCTTTCTTTCTTTCTTTCTTTCTTTCTTTCTTTCTTTCTTTCTTTCTTTCTTTCTTTCTTTCTTTCTTTCTTTCTTTCTTTCTTTCTTTCTTTCTTTCTTTCTTTCTTTCTTTCTTTCTTTCTTTCTTTCTTCAAAACTCATGTCATGAATTAATTCCACTCCTCCCCCAAAGAAATATATATATTTTAAAAAAGAACCCTCTCTCTGGTGTTCTTTGCTTCATGCTATTATACTTCAGGGAAAAATGAATGTTATTGGAACAAAGTGGGAAGATGTGATCCAAGGTTGGTGTATGTTGGAACCTTTCGTTTAAGAAGGTCAGTCAATGTTCTACCCTGGCTTCAGCAAAGGTGTCTATAGGGGAGGTTGGAACAGTCAATATGACAGCCACAACCACACAATCAAAGCTCTTCCCTCTTTAGGTGGGTCACAGACTCCCTTGGAGATCAGTAAGGTACCTAGTTGCAGAAAAAGGTAATTTTATTTCGATTAGTGTTAGAGAAGGACTGGCAGAACCTGGGGGCAGAGTTAAAAGAGGTATCAACCTAGAATCCTTATGTAGCCACAAGCGATCTAAGTCCAATCTCCCTTGAATTCCATGACCCTTATCTAACTCCAAGCAGGTCCTGTTAGCTGAGAAGATTCCTGTGCATAGGCATGAGAAGCAATATTTGGAGCTGTATTTCCAATGTGATTGTCATGTGTAGCCCTGACATTACATCTTATAATGCCACATCTTGGTATCATAGACCCCCCAGGTAAATTGGGGTGTTTGTTTTCTTAGAGACAAAAAGATCAAAGCAACGTCTTGCCAGCCTTCGACACTCAGAAAAAGCAGGGATTAATATCAGGGTTAGTAACAAACCAACAATCAAGCAACAAACAATACCCCAATCAAGGAACTACCAGACAATCAAACAATAATCAAGGAAACACCAAGGATGCTCCTGCTAATAATTGCTGAATTGTAAGCCACCCAGAGTCATAGGCTGAGATGGGTGGCTATAGAAATTTATTTATTTATTTATTTATTTATTTATTTATTTGTCAAACATGTATAGTAGTAATTTGTATAAACATAAGTAAAAAGTAACGATAAAAGAGGACAATAGGACAGTAGGATAGGGACGGTAGGCACGCTGGTGCGCTTATGCACGCCCCTTACAGACCTCTTAGAAACGAGGAGAGGTCGACTGTAGACAGTCTAAGGTTAAAGTTTTTGGGGTTTGGGGAAGAAACCACAGAGTCAGGTAGTGCATTCCAGGCATTGATCAATCTGTTGCTGAAGTCGTATTTTCTGCAGTCGAGTTTGGAGCGCTTTACATTTAGTTTGAATCTATTACGTGCTCGTGTATTGTTGCGGTTGAAGCTGAAGTAGTCATTAACAGGAAGGACATTTTGGTATATGATTTTGTGAACTACATTTAGATCAGATCGGAGGCGACGTAGTTGTAAATTGTCTAATCCCAGTATTTCAAGTCTGGTGGAATAAGGTATTTTGTTGTGAGCGGAGGAGTGAAGGACTCTTCTTGTGAAATATTTCTGGACTCTCTCGATTGTATTTATGTCTGATATGCAGTGCGGGTTCCAGACAGGTGAGCTGTATTCCAGAATTGGTCTAACAAATGTTTTGTATGCTCTGGTTAGTAATGTAATGTTGCCAGAGAAGAAGCTACGCAAGATTAGATTAACAACTCTTAGTGCCTTTTTGGCAATGTTGTTACAGTGGGCTCTAGCACTTAGGTTGTTGGCTATGAGTACTCCAAGGTCTTTGACAGAGTTGACAAATTGAATAAATAAAAACTGATAAAGGAATTATATTGTCATTTATTAAGTATTAGACTGGAAAGTGAGCAGGTAAAGAAGACAATGATGGCTTGGGCTAAAAGTTTTGGATATGCAATGGAATTAGATAAATGGCAGAAATTATGGGATAGAAATATTAAATTGACTATGTCAACTGCGTATAAAGAAAACTTGTATAAAATGTTTTATAGATGGCATTTTGCACCGGCAAGATTGGCAAAAATGTATAAAGATAGATCTGCTAAATGCTGGAAGTGTAACCAATCACCTGGTTCATATTGCCATATGTGGTGGACATGCCCAAAAGCTAAAAAATATTGGACGAAAATACATACATGGTTGGAAAAAAAGATAAAGCAAACACATAGACTTGAAACCAGAGACATTCTTGTTGGGCATTCTACCAGAAAAATATGATAAAAGGACTTATAAATCTGGTTTTACATATACTAACTGCAGCTAGTATTGTATTTGCACAGCAATGGAAAAATGATGAGATTCGGTCACATGAGAATGTAATTAAGAAAATATTAGAATGCGCAGAAATGGATAGATTAACGCTTATTATTAAGGATAAAGAAGACACTGAATATTTTTTGATATGGGATGTATTTTATCAATGGTTAGACCCGTGGTGGCGAACCTATGGCACGCGTGCCAGAGGTGGCACGCGGAGCCATAGAAGCCGGCACGCGAGGGTTGCCCACCGGCAAACCGGAAGTGCGAAAAAACGCACTTCCGGTTTGCTGGTGTGCTGTTTTTTTGCACTCCGGAGGGTTCAGGGAAGCTACCTGAAGCTCCGGAATGCAAAAAACTACAAAACGGACAAACCGGAAGTGCACTTTTCCGCACTTCCGGTTTGTCCGTTTTGTAGTTTTTTGCATTCCGGAGCTTCAGGGAGCTTCCCTGAACCCTCCAGAGTGCAAAAAACAGCATACCGGCAAAACGGAAGTGCGTTTTTTCGCACTTCCGGTTTGCCGGTTTCGTCGTCCCAGGCTCCGGTAAGCCTTTGCACGGGGGTGGGGGGGTGTGCGCATGCGCAGGGGGCAGCATGGGGGTGTGTTGTGTGCATGCGTGGGGGGGGAGGGAATGGGTGTGGGCATGCGAGCGCGCGCGAGCGCGCCCCCCCCTTTTTGGCACGCGAGCCGAAAAAGGTTCGCCACCACTGGGTTAGACAATAGAAACAGAAGTTAGAAAGGAGGAGTCATAAAAAGAGGAAACGTTAAGATGGAGAGCTATTAAAGAAGATAACATTATTGTTATTACAGTATATTTTTATATCATTATATTATCAATATTATTGCGATGAATACTAAAACAAATATCTTGATTACGACCATTTAAAAACAACTGTACCCAGATCACACACTGTTTGATGGAAATTGAATGTTATATAAATAAAATGAAAAAAACATAAAAAAGAAGAAGAAATTGAATAAATAAATAAATGAACATTGACAAGTACATAAACAGAGAGCAAACCCCAACCCCTTCTGCACTGATGATGTTACCTAGTTAGGTCATGAAACGTTTGCAAGGAAAAAAAAACACCCCAAACTTAGAGACCACCAAGAATTGCACAGATGGTCCTTTAACTGGTCAGTCTATACTGGAGTGAGGAGTCTAACTAATTTATGTGGACAAGAAAAGACAGAACAGGCTGCTAATCTAATTAATGGTGTTTGCATAGTAAGTTTACAACAGGGAAGATTCTGACTGTTTCCTGCTCTAAATTTTTCAGAATATTCCTTTTCCTCCTATAGCATTTCCTGCCTTTCTACCCATTGCCTCTTTCAGGCCAGATAACATCAGAGCATTGACAGCTCAATTCCCATGCAATCCACTCCGCAATCAATAACTTACTTTGAGGGAAATTAAAAGTGCTAAACAAGCCACGTACTAAAGCCATTGGGTACTTAATTTGGGAATATTAGTCTAAAATGAGCACATTGATGTTAACTTTAGCATCCCAGCTGGACTAAAATTTCTCAACTGCCTTGCATGAGCAAGGAAGGAAGCTTCAATATTTGTGCAAAACGAAGCCGCCGTCATACATTATCCAGCCACATCATAAAAGAGAAGCGGTCTTCGACAGGATTAACTTGATTTTTCTCACTTCGTAAAGTGTTATTTATTTGCAAAATACTAGAAAAGGAGGGGAAAAAAGAGCTCAAAGTTAATTAGAAAAGCTTAGGTGGCAATAGAATTATTTAGAGCGCTTAAGAGTGTTTCATTCCAGCCGCTGCTGCAGTTGGTAAAATGGGAAGTCAGAATGCAATACAGATAGTCCTTGACTTATGACCACAATTGAGCCCAAAATTTCTGTTGCTAAGTGAGACATTTGTTAAGTGAATTTCCCCCATTTTATGTTATCCTGTTATGGATTGCAGCAGTAGAGGCTAAACCAATTTCGTTGTATACATGATGTACAATGACAATAAAGGCTGTTGTTGTTGTTGTTGTTGTTGTTGTTGTTGTTGTTGTTGTTGTTGTTGTTCTTCTTCTTCTTCTTCTTCTTCTTCTTCTTCTTCTTCTTCTTCTAATACTATTATTATTATTATTATTATTATTATTATTATTATTATTATTATTATTATTATTATTATTATTATTATTATTATTATTATTATTCACAATTATATCACAGCGGCCAGTTGTTTCGCCAGATTTGGCATTAATTACTAGTCGAGCCCCACCCAGGGGCCTAGGACGTCGGAATATATTTTCGAAGTATATGTGCGGAACCGAGCAGTGCGGCTTTCTGCATTTGACTGATGGTGATTTTGTCGATTTTGAGCTGTTTTAAATGTAATTCCAGTGCTTTTGGGATAGCACCCAGTGTTCCAATCACCACTGGAATTACCACTGCTGGTTTGTGCCATAATCGTTGAATTTCGATTTTTAAGTCCTGGTATTTTGCAATTTTTTAGTGTCCCTTTTCATCGACCTTGCTATCACCTGGTATTGCGATGTCAATGATAGTCACCTTGTTTTTCTCGACCAGCGTGATGTCTGGTGTATTATGTGCCAGTACCTTGTCCGTTTGTATACGAAAATCCCACAAGATCTTGACCATCTGATTTTCAGTGACTTTTTCAGGCTTGTGTTCCCACCAGTTGTTGTTGTTGTTGTTGTGGCTGCTGCTGCTGCTATTATTATTGTTGTTGTTGTTGTTGTTGTTGTTATTGTTATTGTTATTGTTGTTGTTGTTGTTGTTGTTATTATTATTATTATTATTATTATTATTATTATTATTATTATTATTATTATTATTATTATTATTATTATTATTATTATTATTATTATTACCTACCCTGGTTGTTAAGTGAACCCCTGCAGTTGTTAAGTGAATAACATGGTTGTTAAGTGAATCTGGCTTCCCCTTTGACTTTGGCATCCCCATTGACTCAGAAGGTCGCAAAATGTGGTCATATGACTCCAGGACATTGCAAAATGTGAATGGCAAAAATTAAAATAATTTGTATTCATTTTAAATAATTAAATAGAATTGTCCCGCAGTGTGTTATCCTGCAGTGAGTTGGCCGTGGCAAGATTAACAGATTAACAGATGAGTTGGAAAGGACCTACAATAACTCTGTTATTTATTCTGTTATTCAGGGTTGTTAAATCATTGAAGAGTCTTGTGAGGAGGGACAAAGAAAATATGAAAAAGAATTAAATAATATGATACTATTTAAATGGATTATATATGATTAAGTTTGTTAGATGTAAAAGGAAGGAATATAAATTTAGTTTATTTGATCAAAATTAAATTAAGGTATGTTGCTATTTCTGGTAGTGCTTAGTGGACTTTCTGTTGACATCAGGACTGAAAAGACTTTGCTTTGTGGATCTATAGATAAAAGCTGGGATACGGCTGAAAGGATAATTATTTACAAACTAAGAAGGTGTGAACAGTTACATAAATTCTTTATACTTATGATAAAGTTTGGAAGTAACCCTTCCTTCCTTCCTTCCTTCCTTCCTTCCTTCCTTCCTCCCTCCCTCCCTCCCTCCCTCCCTCCCCCTCCTATATCATCTCAATTTCTTTCCTTCCTTCCTTCCTTCCTTCCTTCCTTCCTTCCTTCCTTCCTTCCTTCCTCCCTCCCTCCCTCCCTCCCTCCCTCCCTCCCTCCCCCTCCTATATCATCTCAATTTCCTTCCTTCCTCCCTCCCTCCCTCCTTCCCTCCCTCCCCCTCCTATATCATCTCAATTTCCTTCCTTCCTTCCTTCCTCCCTCCCTCCCTCCCTCCCCCTCCCTCCCATTTTTTCTTTCCCTTTGCACCTTTCATTCTTTCCATTCTTCTTTCTTTTCATTTGTATTCAATTTTGCTATTGTAATTAAAACCCTTAATAAAAATTATATATGAATAAAATACATGCAGGGCAATAAAGGATAAGACATTGGCGTCAACTAATTTGCAATAAACTTTATTAGAAAGGCCAGGAGAGGAGAGAGAGAGAGAGAGAGAGATAAAAGAATGTGATGGGAACATCCACGTCCTCTTCTACAAGTCAGTTTCCCTAGGATGGAGTTTGTTGGAATGTTTTTAATCTCTTCTTTTTACAGATTGGATGGAGCTGCTGTTTTAGAGATAAACTACTAGCCAATTCCTCTCCCATTTGTTAGTGGTTTGGGTCTAGCATTGCTCCCTTTTCTTCCTCAGCCTTTTCTTTCACATCAAACAAAGCTGAAGTCCAACATCACCAAACCTATTTATTTTCTGACAAAATACATTTTGAAAAGTGACTTTAAGCTCTGTGGGAGAAATGTTCCTTCCTGACTCCATTGTCATTCATTACAGAACTAACCAGGAACTTCTTGCACGCAATGCCCGGTCTCTATTGCAGAGTGAAGACTTACAGGATGCAGAATAACACAGTTGGAAGAGACCTTGGAGGTCTTCTAGTCCAACCCCCTGCTTGAGCAGGACATCCTATACTCTTTTAGACAAATGGCTGTCCAATCTCTCTCTCTCTTTTTTGAAAACCTCCAGTGATGGAGCACCCACATCTTCCAGATTTAAGCTGTTTCAAGAATTAATTAGGGGACGCGGTGGCTCAGTGGCTAAGACGCTGAGCTTGTCGATCAGAAAGGTCAGCAATTCGGAGGTTCGGATCCCTAGCGCCGCGTAATGGAGTGAGCTCCCGTTACTTGCCCCAGCTTCTGCCAACCTAGCAGTTTGAAAGCATGTAAAAAAATACAAGTAGAAAAATAGGGACCATCTTTGGTGGGAAGGTAACAGTGTTCCGTGTGCCTCTGGCATTTAGACACGCCGGCCACATGACCACGGAATCGTCATCAGACAGCGCTGACTCTTTGTCTTAAAAATGGAGATGAGCACCACCCCCTAGAGTCGGGAACAGCTAGCACGCATGTGCGAGGGGAACCTTTACCTTTACCTAATGATTAATTGTTCTCACAGTCAGGAAATTTCTCCTTAGTTCCAGGTTGGATGTCTCTTTAATGACCTTCCACTCATTACTCCTTACCCTGCCCTCAAGTGCTTTGGAGAATAAGCCAATCCCCTTTTCTCTGAGTGTTGGAAGGCTGCTGTCATGTCTTTTCCATTTGAAAATCAATGAAAGATTTCTGATAGTTGTGAGTTTTGGATTTCTATAGATTTTAGAGAGAGACAGAGAAAGCAACCCCCATTCCTGGCTGCTATGTGGAAAGAAATTGCAAATATACCATCAAGGGCATGCAAAAATATATTTCTGCTCCCTCATTTTGTTTGAGGGTGGGATAGGTTTTCTTGCAGATGTTTCATTATCAAACTAGGTAACATCATTGTCATGATGTGATTTATTGCCTGTTACATGAATATGCAGGGAGCTGCATCCCTATTCAATAGAATGGTTCATTCCTGAGCACGTGATTGATATGTTCTTGTACGCATGTGTGTATTCCAATCTCCGCTCTAGCCTCCTTCTTCTGGCTTCCATTGAGAGAAGACACACATTTATATCAGAGATGTAAACAAATGAGGTTTTATTGTTTTTGTACCGAAATAAATATTTCACTTAGCCTTTTAAACTGCGGTTTCATTTCTAATGTCTGAATTCCGGGAAAAGATCTATCTAGCCTCTGTGAGATTAATTCTCACTCTGTCAATCATCCTGATGATATTACCTAGTTTGGTGATGAAATCAAGGAGAGTAGCAACCTAGAACTAAGGAGAAATTTCCTAAGAAATTAATTAATAGAATAATTAGAATAATTAATCAGTGGAACAACTTGCCTCCAGAAGTTGTAAATGCTCCAACACTGGAAGTTTTTAAAGAAGAGATTGGATAACCATTTGTCTGAAGTGGTATAGGGTTTCCTGCCTAAGCAGGGGGTTGGACTAGAAGACCTCCAAGGTCCCTTCCAACTCTGTTATTCTAAAGAAATGTATGCAGAAAACCACCAGGGTCTGAGAGCACCAAGGACTCCACAGTTTAACCCTGAGTTACAAACGTTCTATTCTATCAAAATCCAGAAATAAGTTTTATTCTTACTAGGCATATTTAGGGGAAAATTTGATGAAGAAGATAGATATTTAATATTACACATTACTACAGCCGCTAGAATTACTTACGCACAAACTTGGAAATTGGATTGAATACCAACAATGATAACTGTGGTCAATAAAATTTTGGAAGTAGCAGAGATGTTCAAGTTAACGATGGAAATTCAGGACAAAGAAGAGACAGATTTTTATAAAACCTGGGATAGATGGTATAATTGGCTTGGACAAAAAAAATACAGAAACCTACAGTATTATAGTATAACTTCTTGCAATGAGATAACAAACTGTAGTTTATCTCATATACCATGATATAATACTTTACCTCACTTTCTGACTGAAGTAATGTTTGCAAACAGTAGGATTAAAGATGGAATATATATATATATATATATATATATATATATATATATATATATATATATATATATATATATATATATATATATATATATATATATATATATATATATATATATATATATACTTATACATACATATATAGTGCGAGTAAATATGAATTGGGTAAATTAGCTGTAGAAATAAAAGTTGATATTGCAATAGACATAGTTTATAAGAAGATAAGATCTATAATGTATAAATACAGATATAATATATAATCGAGTGTATAAAGATTAGTATTAATAGCTAATAGGCTGTCGAAGCATGATTTCATTTTTATGGTTTGTATTAGTCGGCGTTATGTTTGTAGTTGATTGTGTATGATATTTGCTTACTGTAGTGTTTTCTACAGTTTTTGTATGTGTTTTTTTTCTGTTGTGTTTAGTTTTGTTGTTGTGTGTATTTAATTGTTATGTTTTTAAAGGAAAATTCAATAAATATTATTATTTTTTTTAAAAAAACCCAGAAATAAGTTTTGATTCCCCCACAGAACTTCTATAGACTTGCACAGATAGAGTAAGAAAAGTTTTGGAAGATACCTAGACTTGGACATCCAAGTAATTAGTCAAAAGTACCCACAGATTAATGCAGCTTTATTTTTTCATTTAGTTTCATTCATGGGAAGGGTTATCGCGGGAAATATTGGGAGTCAAGGTAGAGGTGATTCTCAACTTGCAACCATTTGTAAGTGGTAACCATTGAGTTGTAACCATTTAGTGACCATTTGAAGTTACAATGACACTTAAAAATGTGACTATTTTCACACTTATGGCCATCGCAACATAATTTAATTTAATTTAATTTAATTTTTAATTCTTATATGCCGCCCTACTCCCTGGGGACTCAGGGCGGCATACAACATATATAAGAACAGCTATAGTAAAAACAGCAATAAAATACCAATTAAAAAAATTAAAACAACACAAGCAACAGTCAAATCACCCCACCTGCAGGAAGAACATATCCATGGTCACGGGATCAAAATTCAGACGCTTGGCAACTGGCTCATATTTATGACGATCGCAGTGTTCCAGGGATCACGTGATCCCCTTTTATGCACTTCTGACAAGCAAAGACAATGGGGAATCCAGACTCACTTAACAACTGTGCTGCTCACTTAACAACTGCAGTGATTCGCTTAAACCAGGGGTCTGCAACCTTAAACATTCAAAGAGCCATTTGGACCCATTTCCCACAGAAAAGAAAATACCGGGAGCCACAAAACCTGGATGGGCATGACCAACTCAACGTCACTCACTTCCACCAGTCACATGACCCCCAAGTCATGCCTGCCCAGCTGGTCATTAGGGCAGAGAACCGGTTGTTAAAAAACACCAGGAACCACAAAAACTTTTTGACATCTCTCTCTCTTTCTCTCTCCTTCCCTCCCTCTCTCTATGTCTCTCTCACCCTCTCTCTGTATCTCTGTCTCTGCCCTGGCTGCTTCTCCATCCCCCACCGTCACCCTTACCTTCTCAAGCCAAGCGAGGAGTGACTGGGAGAGGAAGGTGAAGGGCGGGGCCAGCCAGTGGTGGGATCACCCGACAGGGAGCCACAGCAGAGGGCCCAAAGAGCCGCATGTGGCTCCGGAGCTGCAGGTTGCTGACACCTGGCTTAAACCAACGAGGCAAGAAAGATCATAAAAGGGCACAAAACTCACTTAACAAGTGTCTTGCTTAACAATGAGTTGAATTGCGGTCGTACATCGAGGACTATTGTGTTGCAAAATTTGAGCACACCCAAGCTAAGCCTTCCCCTCCCCCCATGTCCCCTGCTTTTCCCCCGCAGACACATCTATCAACAGAACGGCTTCACTTCTGGCCAAATGTCGGTTCATAGGAAAGTGTCTTCTAACGTTATGAAATATTAGACTGGGTTACTTTGCCGGCAATTAAAATGTGTCAGATGAGAGCTTGTTAATGAGCTGCCTTCTCCCTCCCTCCCTGCTACCTAACTTCCGAGTGCTCTGATAATAACTTTAGAGTTTCCAGTAGCACTTTAATGGATCACTAATCAACCCCAATCAATCATTTGAAATTACGGAGCAGTAGCCTTCATCTCTCTTGGAACTTCTTCTCCCAAAGAATCTGGCTGATCTCCTCCAGAAGGGAACTTCTGTCAGGTGGAATATCAGAGAGTTTAGATTCATCACTATAATTAACAGGATGCTAAATGCTCGGGAAAGGAGAGGGTCTCTGTTCCCTCAGAAGTAATTGAAATCTTTCTGCTAAGAATTATAAAAAACACACCTTCGTGAAACGCTAAGCACCCAAACAGAAGGATTTAGACTCTCTCTTTTCAACTTGGAATAATAACCTAACTTTGTCTTTCTAAAACGGAGACACTCGTGAATATTTATTGCATACTTGCATGTCCTGATAGTTTCTTCCACAGTTGTAGAGGACAGAAATTTCTAGCATTTTCTGTTTTCCCAGCAGGTTCTGACAGGTTCTGGAGAACTGGTAGCGGAAATTTTGAGTAGTTCACAGAACCGGTAGTGGAAATTTTGAGTAGTTCGGACAACAGGCAAATACCACCTCTGGCTGGCCCCAGAGTGGGGTGGGAATGGAGATTTTGCAATATCCTTTTATTTATTTATTTATTTATTTATTTATTTATTTATTTATTTATTTATTTATTTATTTATTTATTTATTTATTTATTTATTTATTTATTTATTTATTTATTCATTCATTCATTCATTCATTCATTCATTCATTCATTCATTCATTCATTCATTCAATTTCTATGACGCCCAACTCCCTAGGGACTCTGGGCGGCTCACAACAGAAGAACGAACATGAAAATCAATATAAAAAAATCTAAAAACAGTTTAAAAAAACAATTTACAATTAAAACAGTTTCAGCCATCCATACATTCATGGCCCGATCTCACTAGTCGCCCTCACAAGGTCAGTGGCCCCAAGCCTGTCGGAAAAGCCAGGTCTTTACTGCTTTCTGGAAGGCCAATAAAGTGGGGGTAGTGTGGATCTCAGGAGGTAACTGATTCCAGAGAGCCGGGGCAGCCACAGAGAAGCCCTCCCCCGTGGACCCGCCAGCCGACACTGTTTAGTTGACGGGACCTGAAAAAGAACAACTCTGTGGGATCTTACCAGTCGCTGGGAGGTATGTGGTAGAAGGCGGTCTCGAAGATAATCTGGCCCTGAGCCATGTAGGGCTTTAAAGGTAATGACCAACACTTTGAATTGTGTCCGGAGACCGATAGGAAGCCAGTGCAGCTCGCGAAGGATAGATGTAATGTGGGTGTATCTAGGCCAGTGTTTCTCAACCTTGGCAGTTTGAAGATGTGTGGACTTCAACTCTCAGAATTCCCCAGCCAGCGTTGCTGGCTGTGGAATTCTGGAAGTTGAAGTCCACACATCTTCAAACTGCCAAGGTTGAGAAACACTGATCTAGGCGTACCCACAACAGCTCGCGCAGCTGCATTCTGGACCAACTGTAGTCTCCGCACACTCTTCAGGGGTAGCCCCATGTAGAGCGCGTTGCAATAATCGAGCCGTGAGGTGATAAGGGCATGAGTGACTATGAGAAGAGCCTCCTGATCCAAGTAGGGTCGCAATTGGTGCACCAGGCAAACCTGTGCAAAGGTCCCCCTACCTACAGCTGTCAAATGTTGGTCTCCTTCCCCCAGGAGTGGGGAGGGAATGGGGATTTTGCAGTATCCTTCCCTTGCCACGCCCACCAAGCCACACCAAGCCCATCAAGCCACGCACACAGAACCGGTAGTAAAAAAAAATTGGATTTCACCACTGGTTTCCACCCATGGTTGTTTAATTTGAGGAAAGGGAATTTGATTCAGAAAAATGTTCAGGTCAGGGGGAAGAGAATTTTGGTGGGAACCCCATCAGCAGAGGATGGAGGTGAGAGGTTCCTGCACATTTTATTCAGGAAATAGCAGTGTTTTTCACAGTCCAATTCTTTCTCTAGCATGTGTTGGCTTCCTGCATTTTATTCTTATCTCAACAGAGGACTTCTGGCCTTCAGAAGTTGTGAGTGCTCCATCACTGGAGGCTTTTAAGAAGAGACTGAACAGCCGCTTGTCTGGAATGGTGTAGGGCCTCCTGCCTTGAGCACGGGGCATAGGGTCTCCTGGATTAGAAGACCTCCAAGGTCCCTTCCAACTCTGTTGTTATTCTGTTATCCTGTTGTTTTGGTGCCATGTCTCCCTTGAGAAAGCTGGGGAGATCTTCTACTCATCCTCTTTGCCTGCAAATTTGATGGAGAATTTTGAAAAGCTCTTTGCGGCGTGCTCAGTTTCAAAGCTTCATTAAATCTCCTTCAGATCGCTCATCTGCACTTTGATCAAATAGTTCTTGGTGAATTCCTACCTGAATGTATGGTATGAGGGTTTTCTACTCTGCAATTAACTATCTATTTGGTGAACAGAAGCTTTGCTTTTATGAATGCCTGGGAATGAGTGTCTAGTGAAGAGGAAGACCAGAGGAGACATGATAGCAGTGTTCCAATATTTGAGGGGCTGCCACAGAGAGGAGGGGGTGAAATGCTCCCGGTTCGCTTTCACCTGTCGTTGGAGAGCCGATTGCGAAGGCAGCGTGATGCTCCGCCCACCCGCCGGGACACTGCCATTTGAGTTCTTTTACCCTCTGCACATGCACAGAACGCTTTGTGCATGCGCAGAGGGTAAAAGAACTCAAATGGCGGTGTCCCGGCGGGTGGGCGGAGCGTCACGCTACCTTCGCGATTGGCTCTCCGACGACCGACAGGTAAAAGCGAACTGGGAGCATTTCACCGCTGGGTCCAACCAACTATTCTCCAAAGCACCTGAAGGGCAGACAAGGAATAATGAATGGAAACTGAACAAGGAGAGATTCAACCTGGAAATAAGAAGAAATTTTCTGACATTGAGAACAATCAACCCATGGAACAGAAGTTGCCTTCGGAAGTTGTGGGAGCTTCATCACTGGAGGCTTTCAAGAAAAGATTGGACTGCCATCTGTCAGAAATGGTGTATGGTCTCCTGCTTGAGTGGGGGGGTTGGACTAGATGACCTATAAGGTCCCTTCCAACTCTGTTAATCTGTAATCTGAAAAGACATCATAATATAACTTCTGTAGTGTAGTATTCCCCCTTAAAATTTGCAAAGAGAGAAACCAGAATGGAATATTATAAACGGAAGAATGAAAACCAACATTTAAAAATTTTGTTCCATTGTTCAAGCACCATAAAAGAATTTTAAAAACTTACCAAGTATCCAGAAGCATTTCTCAGTATAAAGATAATTCTAGAAGCTGTCTCCTTATTTACTTTTTCACACACAGTGACTCTGACCAGGGTACAGCAATAAAAACCCTCAATTTAAAATCTCCCAAAGAAGTCTTTAAAAACTTTAAAAAAAAACACCACCTCATGGAACCGGATCTCTACAGAAGCCATATAATATACCAGAACTTAGAAGCTTCTTGAAATAAACTTATTGAAAGAGCACCAGGAAAATGGTTTAACAGCAATTCAAAGAGAATTTAAAGAGAATCACAATAGAAAACAAAATGCCTGGATTTGTAGAACAGAAATTTCCCTGGAATTTAATAATACAGGTGTCAGGCATTCAAACTGCTTTCGTTTTCACTGCTTCGCAACTTGGCCATAGATTGGGGAAAGGGAGGGAGAGATTGGAAGGTGCATTCCAGACGATAACAAGGAACAGTCTCTTGAGAACCAAGGACATTTCAGCTGGTGTTCACCAGATCTTCCCACAGCAACACCTGGAAACCTAATTGGACAATGTGACCTACACAAATTGAGGGGGGGGAGAGGGAGGATTCTATACTTTAATTATACTGAGTTGCCTGGGAATTCCCCAGAGCTGGTTTTGCTTCATTCTTTGCCGAAATGATGTACTCAATAAAGTTTTGCGTTGAGAGATTGGATCGCCTCAACAGTGCCTGCTTGTTTGGGTTCGTCAGTAGGAACCTTGACAATAGGTAGCTCTTGACTTATAAATGTTTGTTTGAGCGATTCTTCCAAGTTACAACAGCAATGAAAAAAGTACTTAGGAGTGGTCCTTACACTTGCAACTCTGGCAGCATCCGCATGGTCACATGATCCAGATTCCAACACTTGGTAACTGGCATGTACTTACAACTGTTCCAGCAGTGGCACAGTGGTTAGAATGCAGTACTGCAGGCTGCTTCTGCTGCCTTCAATTTGGCAGTTCAAATCTCACCAGGTTCAAGGTTGACTCAGCCTCCCATCCTTCTGAGGTGGGTAAAATGAGGACCCAGATTGTTGGGGGCAATATGCTGACTCTGTAAACTGCTTAGGACTAAGCGAGACATGATAGCAGTGTTCTATTATTTGAGGGGCTCCTACAAAGAAGAGGGTGTCAAACTAGTTTCCAAAGAACCAGAAGGCAGGACAAGTAGCAATGGGTGGAAACTAAACAAGGAGAGAAGCAACCAAGAACTAAGGAGAAATTTCGTGACAATGAGAACAACTAACCAGTGGAACAGCTTGACCTCAGATATTGTGAATGCTCCAACACTGGAAGTTTTTAAGAAGAGATTGGACAAGTGGACAGCCAATTGTCTGGAACGATATCAGGTCTCCTGCTTGGGCAGGGGTTGGACTAGAAGACTTCCAAAGTCCCTTCCAACTCTGTTATTCTCTTTCTGTTTCTGGCAATACTTTCCTTTTTTCCGTCTAATTAAAACTTGCCAAATGTCTTTTATATTGAACTATATTGAAAGCGAAAGAATGAAATGAATGCAGGGATGAAAATGCAAACACTGCTCTATCCTCTTGTCAACACAAGATGGCATATATTTTACACTTATCTGACAAAGGTGATGGATAATAGCAAGAAGGGAGCACTGGTTTTTTTCTTCTTCTTCAGTTCCTGCATAAATGCAGAAAGATAACGAGGAGGACTTTCGGAGAAGTTTCTCCTTCAGATTTGATCATTGACAGAGACATTTCATAGAAGGTTTGGATAAGATTAGCTCTAAAGGAGATTGTTCCAGTCCTTGTGATATATTGTTCTGTATAGGTAAAGGTAAAGGTTCCCCTCGCACATGCATGCTAATCTTTCCTGACTCTAGGGGGCGGTGCTCATCACCGTTTCTAAGCAGAAAAGCGAGCGCTGGCTGAAGACATCTCCATGGTCATGTGGCTGGCATGACTCAATGCCGAAGGCACACGGAACACTGTTACCTTCCAACCAGAGGTGGGTTTGGACCGGTTCGCCTGAACCAGTAGCGACCTGCTGGTGACATCACAATGATGTCACGGAACCAGTTTGGTTGGTGCCGGTCCGTGGGCACCACCATCTTTTTTTTTTTAATTTTTTTAAAATTTATTTTTTTTTTCTGAGCATGCGCAGAAGCCGAGTTTCCAGCACTGTGCATGCGGTCGGCTTAACAAAAAAAAAAAAAAAAGGGATTTTTTGCCAGTGTGCAATGCGGAAGGAAGCGAACCAGCAGCGAAGTAAGTTAGAACCCACCCCTGCTTCCCACGAAAAGTGATCCCTATTTTTGTACTTGCATTTTTTATGGGCTTTCAAACTGCTAGGTTGGCAGAAGCTGGGACAAGTAACGGGAGCTCACCCCATTACCCAGCGCTATGGATTCGAACCGCTGAACTGCCGTCAGTACTGATCAACAAGCTCAGCATCTTTAGCCACTGAGCCACCGTGTCCCTCAATTGTTCTGTATAATTCTGGCCAAATAGGCTTGTGAATCTAGCCCTGATGATATATAAACTACTATTAATGCCTTAGGGCAGGGGTCTCCAAACTTGGCAACTTTAAGATTTGTGGACTTCAACTCCTAGAATTCCTCAAACCACTAACTCATAGCCATCATTCACTTTCCTTTCTACAAGTCTCTCTTCCCCCCCCCCTCTCCCCCTCCCCCCTCTCCCTGTCAAGGTTCTAAGTAATAAACCCATAGCAAACAGAACTCCTAGGCAGGTAGATTCCTTAAAGAACAGTTTTATTGGATATATCATACTGGCACGGATTGGTGAAAACCGACTCTAAAGGTTCCTGCGGTTTTCACCTAATTAAAAGGTAAAGTTTTCCCTCTTTTCCCAAACAATCAGTCACATGGTCCAATCCAGGGGCAGGTTACTTCTTCTTCGTGATACCGGTGCGCTGCGCACGCATCACCATGTTTTGGTGCACGTGTGCTCGCTACATGCGTGCACACCCGTGCACAATTTTGCTTCCTGCGCATGCACAGAAGCAAAATCTCACAAGGGGACGAAGCAAAAAATCACCGAAATCCCATGCACATGCACGTCCCCTCGCAAGATTCTGCTTCCGCGCATGCGCAGGAAGCAAAATCAGCCCAAAAATTCCCCCCCAAAAGATGGCACTGCGCGATAGACCGGCGAAGACGGCACTGGAGCTGTTGTGTGCAAATAGCGCCATCTGCTGGCTGCTACCAGTACTGTAGAGTGGACCGCACTGGTAGGAACCCACCACTGGTCCAATCAAGGGGCTGTCTGGTTACTTGGTAACTTCACTCCTCCTCTCTTCAGCCACCGGTGGGAATGTCCTTGGTTCCCAGAGGAAACTATTTTGTTTTGGCTACACCCCCCCCAGCTGACTCTATTCCTCCCTCTCTAACCCTCATCTCCATTGTAGCAACACTGAAGCCTCACATATGGCCTCAGTCAGGCCAGCTTCAGAGTTGACTCTCCCTCTCCCTCTTTCATACACACACATAAGCCTTCAATCTCACACAGAATTTAGAATAACAGAGTTGGATGAGAGAGAGACAAGAAAGAAAGAAAGAAAGAAAAAAAGAAAGAAAGAGAAAGAGAAAGAGAAAGAGAAAGAGAAAGAGAAAGAGAAAGAGAAAGAGAAAGAGAAAGAGAAAGAGAGAAAGAGAAAGAAGAGAAAGAAAGAAAGAAAGAAAGAAGAGAAAGAGAAAGAAAGAAAGAAAGAGGAAGGGAGAGAGAAAGAAAGAAAGAAAGAAAGAAAGAGAAAGAAGAGAAAGAGAAAGAGAAAGAAAGAAAGAAAAAGGAAGGGAGAGAGAAAGAAAGAAAGAAAGAAAGAAAGAAAGAAAGAAAGAAAGAAAGAAAGAGAAAGAAGGAAAGAAAGAAAACTTATGACCACAACTGAGCCCAAAATTTTGGTTGCTAAGCAAGAGTGTTGTTAAGTGAGTTTCACCATATTTTACAAGTTGGCCACGCCCACCTATTCACCTGACCACCAAGCATGCTCACCCGGTCACCTGACCAGCAAGCACGCCAGGGGCGGGTTGCCGGTTCTTCGCGCTACCGGTGCGCTGCGTGTGCATCGCTATGTTTCGGCGCATGCTCACTCGCTATGCGTGGTCACCACCATGTGCGATTTATTATTATTATTATTATTATTATTATTATTATTATTATTATTATTATTATTATTATTATTATT